>CM077090.1:7254829-7263433 GCA_039513925.1 Platanthera zijinensis | reverse complement strand
CTTTCTCTGAATTTACAAGTGATAATCCTATATCTAAGGGAAACATCACTCTACATTTCGCCTCAATTGTACTAGGAGCTCTGCTTCATTTTTTTTAGTTCATTCTGACATTTTATGGTCCTTATAAAATTGCTAGTTTATCTGTCTATTGTTACTTTTTTATATTATTGATGAGATCTTTGCATGATTTGGTTGTATATGCTACGCGATCGTTACTAAATTATTACGTGTCTTTCGCTCATCAATGAGACCTGTGCTCACAATTCTCACGCTCATTAAAATACTCTGACTGATTATGCGTGCAGATATACAATGTCACGCATTTCTAGGAAATTTGTAATATTGTTCGGTAGTATCTCACAAACGTCTTGTCTCCTTAACACCGCAAGAAAATAGTGTGATCGAGTCAAATATCCGCTACTTCTCAGGTTGCTCGCTCTTTATGTTTCAAATTCAGGTCCCCGAGATCTATTTGATTCTTCGCATTCTCTACCGCTTGCTATTTAATTAATCTCATACCCTCGTCCGTTCTCGACTTTGCACCACAGTCCTCTTTCCTTCAACACGTTCCTTCCCTTTAACTCCTCATGTCTTCGAAAATGTTGCTTTGTTCATCGTCTTGGCCCAATGATGGACACAATTGGCTCACGCGCCTACCAAATATATTTTTGTTGGATACTCTCGCATACAGAAGTGTTATTTATGTTACTATCCCATTGATCGAAAAACGTTCACCTTCGCTAATGTTAACTTCCTCAAAGATTAACCCCTTTACTCTTCGTCTCGTCGGTTGATTTCCCCCCGCTTTCTCGCGTCCCAACATTCTTTTCAACGACACACAACTCCCCCACTCCCAATTTCGCTCCCACTGCTACCAACATTGTCGCTTCCTCTTCTCCGAGTGTGCACTAGCCATTGTCCTCTGTCTGATGTCCAGGACAGTTGCCCCCGATTGATGATGCTCTACAACAGCTGATTCGACTACGTTCTTCCCCATAATGCAGTCCCCGCTACTGCTCACACTCTCTCTCTCATTATGTCTCCCTTCACCGCCTTTCTCTAGATTTCACAGGTTTTCCACTTGTCCTCTATTTCCAACCCATCTTCTGTGCAGGAAGCTCTTCAGTATTTGTGGGAGCGGGCCGCGATGGATGAAATGGATGCCCTCTGGGCTAATTAGACTTGGGGCGTTGCCCCTTTCCTACTGCCCAATCCCATGTGAGATGTAAATGAGTCCTCACTGTTAAGAATCGTCCTAATAGACAGTTGAGCGCTCAAAGCCCGTCTTGTGGCTTGCAGAGTCATCAACAATATGACATCGACTATGAAGATTCGTTCTCTCCAGTTGCTAAGATGAATACCGTACGAGTATTGATTTCATTAGTTGTCAATCGTCACTGACAATTGCATCAACTTGATATCAAGAATGCACATTGCTTAATGACGACCTCGCAGAGACTGTCTACATTCGACAATCACTCGTTATGAAAGGGGAGAAGTCACTTGTCTACTACCTCAAGAAATCTCTCCATGCCCTTGTAAAAACCATCTTTCTTGGCCAATTAGTTGATTTGCCTCTTCTATAGATTAGTCTCATATCTTTGTTTGGAGTTGATTTTTCACTCCCCCCTCCTATAAATGTGTTGTACAAGGCCTTGTATTAATATTTAATGAGTAATAATAAATTCTTTAAGCCTTGCTTCCTCTTTTATACATTAACAATGCCTTCTGGTAGCAGAAAAATCGCCTAATCCTAACATACTTTGGGCACGAATCCTCGAAAAATAGCCTCGTGATTTTACTATGTGATGGTGTCAAACCATGCTGAAGTTTCCTGCATTGTTTTCAGGTCCTTCTTTTTTGGAGAACTTGACCTCAATTTATTGTTGTCGTTGTCACCTGTGTGCTCGCTCCTTTCACCGATAGATAAAATAATCGGTGATTATATTGTTAAAGGTGTGTCTCAGGTGCGCCTAAGTCTCAAGACTCATCGGGCTTAGTGGTTTGCGGGTTAGCATAACAAATTAGAGGTCATCACCCCAAAACACACCTTTATAACCTTTGCGCGGGCCTTGTAACCTTGGCGCTCCTCTTATAACCTTGATGCACACCTTTTTTGCATCTTTGGAGTATAAAAACGCGTTTGCATGAGGTTTCTAATGCAGTTAATATTTAAAGAATGAAGTAATGTACTGCTCAATAACATTTGAATGTGTAGAGAAAAGAGCACAAGGATTTGAGAAAAAAATAAACCTTTGCATATACTTCTTGTGTATGTAAATACAAGTATGAATACATATATATAGGGAGAGAAGAGAGGGAAGAGTCCCAATTTCAAGATGTGGGACTATTACAAGTAGAGGAAGAAGACCTAAGATGAGCCCTTAAATGTGCCATACATGTTCTTTTCTAACCTCCCCCGCAAGCTGGAGCGTACACGTCGTAGGCACCCAGCTTGGAAAAGAACTGATAAAAAAGAGCACTTGACAAAGCCTTAGTGAGAAGATCGGCAACTTGGTCTGTAGCCGGAACATGTTTCAGTTCAAGCTTCTTCATTTGAACCTTTTCCCTAACGAAGTGACAGCCAACTTCAATGTGTTTCGTTCTTTCATGGAAAACAAGATTCTTGGCTATGTGAATCGCAGCTTGACTGTCACAGAGTAAGGTGGCTGGTGAGGAAAGTTTTACTCCCATATCACTCAGGAGACTCAAGTCATGTGAGCTTAGATACAACAGATGCCATTGAACGGTACTCAGCCTCGGCCGAAGATCTAACAACTACAACCTGTTTCTTACTGCGCCAGGTAACAAGATGACCTCCGAAGTAAGTACAAAAACCGCTGGTGGAACGCCGATCATCCAGGGAACCAGCATAATCGACATCTGAATATGCAAGCAATGTTGGAGTAGAGGAGGAAGTTTTGTATACCATCCCCTGACCAGGAGCATTCTTCAAGTATCGCAAAATGTGTTCAACAGCTTGTAGATGTGACACCTGAGGAGAATGCATAAATCTGCTGACAACCCCAACAATAAAGGATATGTCAGGTTTTGTGACGGTTAGATATATCAGTTTCCCACCAACCATCGATAATATTCTGGTTTAAAAGAAGATCCGCATCAGTGGCATGAGAGCACTACTTGTGATTGACATCCATAAGGGTGTTAACTGGTTTACATCAAGAATATCCAGTATTCTGAAGAAGATCGAGACAATACTTCCGTTGAGATAAAACAAGACCATTAGGACGTCTTGTGATTTCAAGGCCAAGAAAGTATCGAAGGTTCCCTAGATCTTTCGTTTGAAAAACAGAGCTGAGGTGCTATTTTGACCAAAATAAGAACTGTTCTTGCTTTGCTATGTCGAGTGAACAGAGAAAAATCCGCTGAGCTCCGAGAAAAGCCAACCTCCCGAACAGCCCTGTTAAACTTATCGAACCAAGCCCAAGGAGATTGTTTGAGACCATAAATTGACTTCTTAAGGAGACAAACTTAGGACTCCCCCGTGGTCTCAAACCCGGGAGGCTGTCACATGTAGACAGTTTCTTGTAGATCGCCATTGAGAAATGCATTATTGATATCAAGTTGATGTAAGGGTCAATGACGGTGCATAACTACAGCGAGGACAAGAACTGTGTTGAGCTTGACAACTGGAGAGAATGTTTCCTCATAATCTAGACCTTGTTGTTGAGTAAAGCCACGCGCCACCAGACGGGCCTTAAGTTAATCAATCGTCCCATCAGGTGCATGCTTGATAACAAAAATCCATTTACATCCAACAGTAGTCTGTCCTGCAAGAAGAGAAGCCAGATCTCAAGTCTGATTAGCCCAGAGGGTCGTCATTTTTTCGTCCATGGCCGCCCGCTAGCTCGAATGTTGAAGAGCCTCCTACACAAAGTTAGACATAGAAATAGAGGATAATGAGGTAAAAAAGGTTTGAAACACCGGGTTCAGGTGATGTAAGGAGACATAATTTGCTAGGGGATGGGCTGTGGAGGTAGAAGCAGGGTCGATAGGTCGCATAGTACCAGAGGTTAAAGCCGACTACAGCGGGATGACAAAGCGGAGAGGTCGTCGAGTATATACACAAAGAAGGGGGGGGGGGTGGGGGTGTTGGTATTACCATTGTTATCTGGAAGTGATCAAGTATGTAGCCTCACTGCCAACGCAGTATGAGCCTATCAGGGTCGCACATAAGAACGTTTGGAGAAATTGGGAGATTAGTTTAGTATGATTTGCTCATATGATGAGTGGAAAAGACTTAGCACAACCAGACTTTGGAAGCGTCGAGTGCGTTGAGACCACTCAACGCTTTCGTCGAGTCAAATGTTGACTCGTCGAATGGTGGCGTTGAGTGCGTTGAGTTTACTCAACGATTCGTCGAGTCAAAGAGTTGATTCGTCGAGTATGACACTTAAGCGTTGAGTGTGTTGAGTATACTCGACGATTCGTTGAGTCAAGGAGTTGATTCGACGCGTTTGAGTCTCAGACGTTGAGTGCGTTGAGTCCACTCAACGCCTTCGTCGAGTTAAAGGTTGACTCGACGAATCTGGCGCTTAAGCGTTGAGTGCGTTGAGTCCACTCAAAGCCTTCGTCGAGTCAAGCGTTTATTTGACGGGTTAGGCGCTGAGAGTGTTGAGAGCGTTGAGTTCACTCAACGCCATTCGTCGAATATCTAATTGATTCTCGACGATTCGTCGAGTATAGTTTGTATATTCGACGATTCGTCGAGTATAGTTTGTATACTCGACGATTCGTCGTATATGTCATTGATACTCGACGATTCGTTGAGACAATAGTTGTCTGGTCGAAAAACGCTGGATTCTAAGTCCTGGGTCTGCGAATAGCGACGGGGTGTTCTGTTTATTCCTTTGGGTATAAATAGAAGGATTTTAGGGTTTCTCTTGACCGACCAAAAAATTGCTACTGTAGATCGATTTTGACGGGTTGCATACGAGCCGCACTCTGCGATATTCCGAAACCCTAAAAGCCGACGGAAGTTGTTCCGCCCGCTGCCGATCCCGCCGTCGTCGCTTAGCTTGATTCCGGCGAGTGTCGCCGCCGCCTCTTCTGTAACGGACCTAGCAGTCCTTGAAGACGCAGAGCTTTCTCTCTCGACCTAGATCTTGTGCGGCAAGATTCTACTAGTTCTCCCGTTTGTGTGGACTTCCTGTAGAGGTGCAGACAATATTCTGCACTACGAACTGTAGCCGCAAAGTGATTTGCTGATTTTCCGGAGCATCTAGGTTGAGTATAGACTCAAATCCGCAGAAGTAAATTTTATTTACAGCACTTTCTTCTTGATACATGTTCATTGCTAGATCTGAATTTCTTGGGTTTTCTTGTTCTTTATTTCCGCTACGTGCACAAGTGTTGTGCCATATAGTAAAACCCAACAGGTTGGTGGAGACCCGGAGCTGGGAAGGGAACGAGAGGAGATGGTGGAGGAGACAGAGCTGGTGGTGGTGGAGAAGTAACTGGGATGACAAGTCGTGGTAAGGGTGGTGATGGTGGAGAGGACGGCAAAGTGAGGAAAAATGATTGATCTTCAGAAAGGTAACATTAGCCGAAACTGTCACCTTGTGGGTAGTGGGAGAGTAGCAAACATACTCGTTTTGAGTACGAGAATAACTGACAAATATATGTTTGGCCGCCCGAGGATCGAGCTTGTCGGTGGAAGGACCAAGTAAATGAACATAGCAGGTACAATCAAATATTTGAGGTGTTAGGGAAAATGGAGGTGTGGAGGGAAAGAGGAGGCTGAACAGGGTGATGTTGTCGAGGGGGGAGGGTGTCAATCGGTTAATGAGATAACACGACATCGAAATCACAAAGTGCCAATACGTTTTGGGAACATGCATTTGTATCATGAGTGAGCGAGCAACATCAAGAAGATTTCTGTTTTTACGCTCAGCCACATCATTTTGTTGGGGAGTATATGTGCATGACGTTTGATGAATAATTCCGAACTCAGAGCAGATGTTATCGAACTCATGACTCGTGTATTCGCAAACATTATCTGTCCGGAGTGTTTTGATTTGGTCGGAGAATTGAGTATGATTTTCAAGAACAAAAGCCCGAAAAACACGAGGGAGCTCAGAGCGATTACGAAGTAAATACAACCATGTCATGCGAGAATAATCATCAATAAAGGTAAGAAAGTAACGATAACCAGAAATACTTGTTACTTTATACGGACCCCAAATATCAGAATGTATTGAGCAAAGCTCCGGGTACAATGCAGAGCATAAGAGGAACGATTTTATTTCCCCAAAATACATGAATCACAAGTAAAAGTAGGAAGATGAACATCTGGAAGAGCCTTCTTGAGAGCAGAAAGAGGAGCATGCCCAAGACGCCGATGTCAGCCAACAGAGGAGACAGAAGAGAGAACGGTGGGGAAGACATCGAGAAGGTAGAGCCCGTTGTGTAGTCGTCCTTTAATAATGATATTTTGCGTCCGTCGGTCCTGCATCAGAAAGGAAGAAGAGGTGAATGTGACAGAGCAATCCAAATCATTAGTGAGGCGACTAAAAAAAACAAATTAAACGGAGAGCCCGAGACATGGAGGGCCGAGCGAAGAGAAATAGACGGATTTAGAGTATCAGTAGAGCTGGAGACAGGAGAAGTGTTGTCATTGGCTACAGTGATAAACTTGGGATGTGAAAAATTCAAGTATTGAGGTGGCTTCAAGGAGGTGATATGATGAGTAGCACCGGAGTCCACTATCCAACGCGGGCTAGTGGAGAGACAAACGATACCTTCATGAGAGACAGAGACAACAGAGGCAGATGAGTTGTGAAACAACCCTTGAAGTTGTTGGAGCTGGAGGCAGACTTCATCAAGATCAACCCGAGTGGCAGAAGGGCTGAGGGCGGCAACAGAGGCAGTTGGACGAGGTGGCAAACCACGCTTTTGATAACAGGTTACCTCAAGGTGTCCATCCTTTTCACAGAACGAGCACTTAGGCCTTGACCGACTACTTTGGCCCCTCCCCCGAGAGCCAATATGACCCTCACGAGTAGCGGGAGGGAGAGGAAGTAATGACGCAGAAGGTTGCTGGAGAAGAGCCGGTGCCGGAGGGCCGATAACATCACAAGGCGGTGAAACCTTGAACAACATGGAACACACATCAGAGAATGATGGAATAGTAGCAGAGGAGAGGATCTGAGCCCGAACACTATCAATCCCTTGACTCAGGAAGTGCTGCTGACCAAACATCTTTGTCGTTCGATCCAAGTCGTTGGTCGAGGCCTGGATTCAGTATCAGCCTCCGACTACGGATGTGTGTTCCATGACAACACTGTCTGACGGTTAGAAGAGGCGGCTAGGAGAGAAACTGCAGACCAGGGCAGCAACAGTAACAAAGAGAAGCAGGCCACAATAGCAAGAACAGGCCGACAACGGCGGACACCAGGAAACACCACGGGCTGAAAAACAGGTCGCGGTGGGCTGAGGAGCAGCGAGTTGAGACAGACCGTGACGGGCTGAGGAACAGTGAGTTGAGATAAAGACCGCGGTGGGCTGAGAAGAGACCGCTGAAGAGAAAAGGAGAAACGGTAAAGTAGAGACCGGCTAGCAAAAATGCGGCAGGTCGCTGCGGGCATGGGAGGACAGACCGCTGCGGCTAAAGAGACAAACCGGAGAGATCGACTGCTGCGACTAACAGAAGCGAACCGTCGCATCAAGAAAACAGCGGACAGGATGAGACTAACCAAGCAGACCGTAGCGGACACAGAACAAGCCGCACGATGTGTCCCAGCGGCGAAGTCTATAAAAGAGTGGAGAGACGAGTCTAGAAGAGGAGGGACCGGGCAACCAGACACGGTGACCTGTGCGGAGATAAGAAATCTATCCGCAGAGAAATGCAGATAGGATGCCGCACAAAGTTGTGGGTAGAAGATTCCTATCCGTCGAGGTGCGGTTAGCATGCCGCACAGAGGGTTATGGCTAGAAAGTTAGAGACCGTCCGGAGAGATCACTTCCTCTGATACCATGTAGAGAAAAAGAGCACAAGGATTTGAGAAAAAAATAAACCTTTGCATATACTTTTTGTGTATGTAAATACAAGTATGAATACATATATATTGGGAGAGAAGAGAGGGAAGAGTCCCAATCTCAAGATGTGAGACTATTACAAGTAGAGGAAGAAGTCTTAAGATGGACCCTTAAATAGGCCATTACATGTTCTTTTCTAACAGAATGATTTAATGTTTGTGGAATATAATAGAGTGTTGATGTTTCGATATAATACAAGTGATCACATTGTTATCATTTCTTAAAATGTATAGATTATATTAATGAATGATTGAGGAGCAGAATAGATGAAGAATCTGATTAAGAAGATGAATTAATGTTTTATGATGACTGATGCACACGTCTTTGAAACTGGTTGACTTCTAATAATAGAAGAAATGTAAAGAATGCTCACTTAGAAACAGGAGTGTCATTGTCTTTCACGATAGTATTTAGATAAACACTGAGCCTCAGAGCCTCTGCTTCCAGAAAGAGAGTGCAAATATCATCGGAAATTTCTTCAATAAAACCGGTTGTAGAAATTGAAGGGGAGCATTGGTGCACCAGTTGAGATTTGTCTTGTGACGT
>CM077090.1:7107329-7249829 GCA_039513925.1 Platanthera zijinensis | reverse complement strand
GTTCTCTGCCCGCGGAGAGAATTTGTCGTGCTTCCAATGCAATTCCGATGAGAGAAATATCCCTGGGCACATTATCAAACGCCTCCACCGCAGCCCTCGCCATGGCGACTCCGATCGCAGTGCTCCGAATGATATCCAAGCCGGAACACAGCGACGAAAGTATTCCGCCGACCAAGCAATCTCCCGCCCCGGTAAGGCTGACCACAGAAGCACCGAGCGCGGGAAAATGAACGACACAAGGCTCCTGCGAATTCACCCGTCCGAGGCTCAGGAGACTTTCATGCAGCTGAGAAGGACAGTATTTGTCGACGAGATCATATAGTTTTCTGTTTCGATAAACCGAGTCTTCTCTACTCTTCGCTATCCTTGCAGTGAAATCAGCAGCCTCTCGGAAGCATAGAAACAAGCCATCTTCGCCGAGCGTCACGACGAGCAATTTAATCCCCTTCTTCATCAAAAGCTGGATTGCTGGTCCTAAGAGATTGAACAACGACTGAATGGAATGTGCGCCTCTTGGGGAGGAATTAAACTGTTCTCCAGAAGATAGAGCATTGGCCATGGCGATAAGCTCGTTTTCGTTCGGAGATGTGCATGTTACCTGCATGACGAACCCGCGTGAAGGAAAGAGATGAGAAGTAAAACAGGGTCAGAGGCTCATTATCTAATCCAGTGATGTGGGAGCTCTCTTCATCAAAAGAGAAACTAGTAAGTATGCCCAGCACTTACATAATCTACAATGGATGCAATTCTTGCAGACTTTGTCACTGAAACAGGCTCAAACCACACTGGAGTGCCAGACTCAAAGGCAACTGGAGAAGATAGATATTTCATGGACAACACATCAGAGACGCAGTTGAAACTATATCCAGTTTAATGTCCAAATAATAGACCAAGGCTCCGTATGGCAGTGCAGTGGCGGTCACGAACACAGTGGTGTTCGTGAACGCCGCCCGACCTCACTTAAGGAACTTGATTCACTTATATGTTCAAAACTAGTTTTCTTTTCTCGGTGGCCAAACATAAAATCTATAAGGGTGGTGTTTTTGTCCAAACTCACGGGAGCCTGGGCGCGTTCACGACCGGTGCCAAACAGAGTGTAAACCATGCTTCTTGCATGCTTGATGCTTCGTCAACGGGTTGTGTTCACAAATATCTTTAGGGATCATCCAATTAGATTTTATGTTCAATTTCAGAAGACCGTGGGCCCTAAAATGTTTGTAGCTAGGCATGTAAGAAGATATTAGAAGTTCTAGGCATGAAAGAAGTATCTTCACCACAAAAACACTTAAAAAAAAAAAAGTAAAATTCCAGGAAATACAAGCTCATCAAACTCCATCATCTCTTCAGATAAAATGCAATTAGATAAGGGATGAATTTAATAACGGTAATTAAACCATGGATGTTTAAGTGCACTAAGTGGTAGTAAGTTTAACTGAGGGTTGCAAAACACATGGTATTTCTGCCCCATATTCTTCACCTATTGACGAGGGACTTGACGAATACTCTTGTGTGCCTTAACAATCTCCTTCTCACCTAGAACCTCCCCACATTGACCATCAATCGCTAAGACAAATTTTTTTTCTTTAACATCATCAAGCATCAAACACCAAAACACACTCAAACACATGGAGCCATAGTGATAGTCACCCAATGTTAACCTTAGTTTAACCAATGAGTCTAATGTCACTTATTAGGGAGTGGAACCAAATAGGAACCCCTGAAGTTGTCTAGATACCCCGCCCTATATTGCAAAGTATACAGGCGTCTTTGGAGTATATCAGGATCCTCTCCATTTCTGACGAAATGGAGGGGATCCATTTCACGGACACGATCTTCTACTTTTTGATCCGACGGGTTCTGTTTTTCCCATCCTTTTATATTTTTTTTTATTCAAAAAAACCTTGTTCACTAGATCTTTTTTGGACTGATCTTGTCCATTAAATATGAAATGGATCCCCTCCATTTCATTTGAAATGGAGAGGATCCAGATCCCTTTGGAGTTTGGGCACTAGCAGTAAAATGCATATTCAACCAAAAAGCTTTATTTATGAGTGAGAGTCAATCACATGATATTTCTACACTAATTTTTTTCATATATCTATGTGCGATTAAAAATGGTGAGGGTTCCAACGTAAAATTTAGTCATCCTTACGAATATGGATTGACTAATGATAGGGCACAATAGTGACAAAGGATTCATATAGCTAACTCCACTATAGTGGGATAAAGGCTTGAGTTTTGTTGTTGTTATTTATGTGGGATTAAACCAATACTATATCACATGCCTTCACCCTAAGGTTAAAAAAAGAATTGAAAAATGACAGCTTACTTCGACAAGCAGCTTCAAGTGAATCGGGATGTAGATTTGCATCAACCATCAATGCTGGCGCTGACTGTATCCGATGCCTAAACTTCGAAATCCAATCTGGACTAAGAAACTTCTCCTGATTCAGTCAAAGAAATTTCAGAAAAAAAATGCTTCGGTAGATAGAATTATTGGCACAGGCAGAAGCAATCATTCAAGCTAATATATAAGCAGCTAAAAAGGGGGAAACAAAAAAGACTAACAACTGCACAGACGCTTGCTACAGCTGCAAATAGCTCCCCTTTTCTGTCGAATATGTTCGACACAACAGGAGTGGTGGTTATCTTCAGCTTCAGAATTCCTACAAAATGCAATGTGCATTTAGAAAGAGAGCCGCCAGAATGGGTTGAAGATCGAATTTATAAAGGGCAGCCCGGTGCACAAAGCATCCCCACGCATCGAGGGTCCGGGGAAGGGTCCCACCATAAATACTCTTTCAACCTCATATTTTCATTTTTCTACAGCTTTTAAACCTCTAGAGCTAAACATTGTACATGTTGACACTGTTGTGAGTAAATATATGGACTACCTGATGGACAATTGGAAATGTGAAGCATATATATTTATATCTAAATTGAACACTTTGCAGAAGGTGCGATTCAAGTTTGGCCGGCTCGTGAACTCGACGAGCCGACTCGAAAAAACATAACTATGTCGAGCTCGGGCTATCTTGCGAGTTGAGCTCGAGGTAATCTATCTATATGTTCATCAGCGAGCTGACCAAGCTTTGTTTTGAAGTCTGAATGCAGCCAATGAGGAGCAGAGCTCGCGAGCATCGAGCTCGAGCTTAAGTCATACAATGTGAGCCCGTCGAGTTCAAACTCCAGCTTGAGAATTTTGTCAAAGCTCGGCTCAATCTCGATTTGCTCGCAAGGTGTTCAACTTCTAATTAAGCTGCTGATTTTGATGCTAAGAGGGGTCTTCCATTTATCACTGCAGAAGAACATAGCCTGGAAAAAAAAACCCCTCTAAAAGCATGTGTGCTCTGTGTGATTGCGGGCTTGTGTTTTTATTCAACAAATGACAAAATTGAAACTTTTAATTCGTCTCAGCTCCAAATGATATTCTGCGATGCAATTAGGTTAAACTGAGATTTGATCAGCAATACATTGGTTCATACTAGTAGAGCTTATTACCTTCAGTGGGAAGTTGAGCAGATTCCCAAAACTTCAGGAGCAAATCTCCTAAGATCAAACAGAAACACAAAGTCAACCAAATCTCTAATCAAAACAAATCTGTATGAAGCTTTAAAAGAGGGCAAATGGTTCTGAAAACAACCTGCCATGTCGAATCCCACAACACTGATCATGAAAGGCTTGCTTCCAAGCTTTGTCATACACTCAGCAACATTTCTCGCCACTCCGCCGCTCAAATACTCAACCTGGAATCATTCACAATAGATTTTAACAACAGTTTCAAATGAGGGGGAAGCGGGGGAGGGAGATACTTTTCCAGGGGTTGTAGTTCCTGGATTTGGATGGGCGTCGGGCTTCGCCACAATATCCAGAACCATGCCGCCGATGATAACAATAGGATACGATGAAGATTCCGAGGACTGCCGGAGAGCTGGAACCTGATTGTGAATAGTCGAGCCGCGAATCATAGTCTGGCAACATTTATTTCTAATTACAGAGAAGGTTCCGATGAATACCGTATCGATTCCGTCGGCGAAGGAAATTTCGGGTTCGAGGAGATGGCGGGCGACTGATCGCAATCGGCGGTGGGCGGTATCCATGAATGAACACGAAGCACGGAGTTTGCACGGCTAGTGGGATGGGGCTTGTGATCAATATCGGCCGCCGGAACCTTTTTCAGCGGCGGCTCACCGGCGATTTAGATCGGAGGCTGCTCAATATCGATTTATGCCGGAGCCAGAGAAGGACTTCTATGTTCCGGCGAGGAGTAATTCACCATGGAAAAATTAAAAAAAAAAACGTTTTACACTGAATGCAAACTGCAACAGTTTGTATCTTGGTGTTCAAAATAGGGAGTATTTGTTAGTGTATATTTGGTCGAATAATGTGTTTGGAGGCTTAACGGGTCGCGTAGGATACACGGTTAACCCATACCTGTAGAAACTCCTAAGGGTTTTGCCTATTTATACCCACCTAGGGCAACGGGTAGGAGATTCCACTTTGATCACCATCCGGATGCTTCGAGCAACTTACTCAGTATTTTGGTCCAGACGTAAATCTAAGCAGTGATTTTAGGTTGCTACCGTTAACAGTCATTTTACGTGGCGTTTGGTTTAACTTATCACCTGTTGTGTGGTTGGGCCGCACCGTTATTTTAGTGATAAACTGTGTTTGGTTCAGCTTTTTTCCAAAACCGCGGTTCTTAAATTCCGCCGGTTTCTTATATCGCCCCGCCGCAACTCATTTCTGCGGTGAAACACAATCGCGAGTGATTTGCCCTATCCCGACGACAACGGAAGCGCAACTCGATTCGTCCTACCCCGACGACGACGCTAGAACAGCTCTCTCCCGGCCGCGTTCTAGTGGAAACTGCAATCCCCTCCCGATTAGCCCTTCGCTGTCGACGACGTTCTCTCCCGACGACAGCGGAAGAACAGCTCTGTCGCGTCTCTCTCGACGGCGTTTCTCTGATAAGTTTTCACGACAACGCTTCCTGATGTCGTCATCTGGTCGCAGTTTCCTGATTTCGATCTTCCTAGTGTCTTCTTCCTCTTCATGTAGGAGGAAATCGCAGTGATTTTTCGCTACAGGACATCGATTTTTTGCATAACAGGACACCGATTTTTTGCATAACAGGACACCGATTTTTTGCATCACAGTAGGTATTCTTCTTCCTTCATGTAGGTTAATATTGTAGATTTGCCCTTTGCTGTCTGAATCACAGTTAGCTCCAGAAATATTGTTGAACATTGTTTTTTAGGTATTCCTCTTCAATTTTTGTGTGTTATGTTATATTCTGTGTGTGTGTGTTCATTTGTGTGTTTGTTGTAAGTGTGTGTTATATGTGTGTGTTTATGTTTGTGTTTATTTGTAAGTGTGCGTTTATGTTTGTGTTCTGTGTGCGTGTGTGTGTTATATGTATCATGTATGTGTGTTTGTGTTTTTGAGTGTGTGTGTGGTTGTGGGAGTGTTTTGTTGTGTGTGTTGTGGGATGTCCTCACAAGGTCCACAAGAGACATGTACTGACACTGCAGGTGATGTAGAGGAGATGATTGCGCTACGTAATATTATTGTGAATCAGCTGTATGAAGCAAGAACGTAGAGTGTAAAAAATTGTATCAATGAACCTTAATTTTGTGTTATGAATGAATCTTTGTTTAGTGTTGTGTTATGTCACTTTCATATTTGAAAATTAATTTTTGCTAAAAACTCAGTTTTGAATTCAAACAACTTTTCGAAAACTCCATTAACAGTTTTTTAGTAAAACTCTGTTTTTCAGAATCAGCACTTTTTCAATCAGCAACAGTTCATCAGCAGCTTTCCATCAGCAACAGCCCAATCAAACAGAGCCTTACTTTAGATTTTTCAGAGGGCCGAGCTCGAGAAAACTTTTCAAGTCAAAACAATCAAAGAGGAACATATATGTCACAGTGCTCAACAATGCATTCATATAAAGACAATCAGTAGGCATAATGCTAGAATCAGCGAAACAATCGTTTTGGCTATAGAATCAGCATGCATAATGCTAGAGGTTTTGTGCTATTTGTTGTTATTGTTTCACCCATCGTTTTAGATTTTTAATATGTAGTAATCTGAAAAAAAATGAACAAAAATGTCCTCAGTTTTTAAGCCTGTGGTGCACTTCGTTAAATTTAAAAATTTGGGAAGCATTCTGTCAAAATCCTATATTTTTCAAGATGCATTCTGCCGATAAAGGTTTGCAAATAGGGCATTTTCTAGATTGAAAAAAAGGAGTTCATCTTGGTGAACCCGATTTGTTTTTGTTTGCTAATAGCAAAACTTAGTTGGGTATGGTCTTCTAAGCTCACCTCTGTGCCCTCCTTATATATTTCTGATCTCAATAAATTACGGGTTATAGATAACCCCCACACTCTCCTCTAATACATTCTATATAAGAAGTCTCGTAAAACTTCAATAATTAATCATACAATTAATCAACTTACACATTGTATAAAGAAACGAAAATGTTCAGCGTTCAATAGCCACAAAGAGTAATCCAAGTGAATGAGAAATTAATGACAAATAGAAAAAAATATGCGTAGAACAAATGCATAAACTTCTTATTACGCTCCATCTGAGATTCAACACCACACTAGACGAATGTCGATGCATAAACTTCTTATTACGCTCGATCTGAGATTCAACACCACACTCGACGAATGCCGATTGCAGTGCGGTCAGCGAACGTCGAAAGCTTGGTCGGCAACCGCGGTCGGCGCAAAGCAAAGTGCAGTTGGCGAACCAAGGCTCCATTTGTAGCAAAATAATAAAACTAAATAATAAAACTATTTGTAGCAAAATTAATAACAATTAATTCCATCAAAATCCCAACTCCCCGTACGAGTCCAAGGCTTCATTTGGCACAGTTTTGGTTAAATTATCATTTGTTAAAGCCCATCTAAGAAACTTCATCCACTGTTATGTTCAAATGAATGATATTTGTTAGGTGATCCTTAAGCGAATGACGATTTAACTCGTGCGTTTACTGTTAGAGGTGGAGCCTGACTGCGCTGGATGTACTGGGCACTCGACACGATTTCGTTGGTGTGTATTTAAGCCTAATTTTTCGGCTTAGGGTTTTGAGTAACTGAATTCAGAAACCGAAGAAGGAGGGCGGCCGGAAGATAGAAGCGGTGTAAGTTTCTTTGAACGTTCTTCATAGTGGATTTCTGTGCCGCGGGTGGTTGTGATTTTTTCCCCGGACTTGAGGTTTTTCCACGTTAATATCCTGTGTTGTGATCTGCGTTGTCTTTGTTTTGCACTCATTTTTCTCAACATTTACGACCGTCATCATCGTGTCAAACGGAGCCCAACTCCGATGAGGTGCAGTCCGGCGCGTGGGAACAAGCCCAGACACATGTGTGGTCAAATAATTCTCATTATGGTTTTTTTTTATTATAATAAGGATGATAGAAATTATGAGCAGCTTCATCATTTCATGAAAGATTCCTCTACAGAAGATTATGAGCTTTCCATGTCAAATGATGTAAACTCAAGCAACAAAATTCTAGAACAAAATTCTAACAAAAGTCACTTTAATGAAATTTACAGAATCCAATGGACAATCACAATAATCAATTGAGCACAAAGAACATAATAATCTCGAGAGAAATCAATGCACAATAATGAATAAGATAAACTACAAATAAGGGAGACAAAAAAGTTAATCTTCTACAAGTACAACACAACTAAGATGGATTGGCTTGATTTGCAGGAGAACAAACGATCTTGGACAACAATCTTTAGAAGGACTCACAAAATTCGCTCTGACAAATCTTCAATGCCAAAACGACATTCAATCCGCTCCACGAACACGAACGGCATCACCTCTAGATATACTGCACGCACCGCAATGTCTATCCTCATTCACGCCTTTCCTAGATTTTGTTGAGTTTTTGAAGTGAGCCGGGCGGTCTGTTGTTGAAATTGGGCGGTCTGTCTTTGAGGCCGGACGGTTTGTTGTGTGCGTTGAAGTAATCCCTGAGAATCCACTGCGAGATTGTTGTTCTTTGCTATTTGATGTTCTCGAGTTTCCCTTCCTATAAATAGGACCTTTTGGAGAGGCATGCTCAAGTTGAGTTCTAAGAAATGTGTAGTTGTTGCGGTTTGTTTTTGGTTGTGTGGTTTGTGTAAGTTAGTCGACTCTGCCTATCAGGAAGAGTGAAGGCAATCTGGAAGTTGAGAAGTAGTGGCGGTTTGATATTAAAAAGTGGTGGTGGTTTGTTACCGAGAAGTGGAGGCGGTCTGGAAGCTGAGAAGTGAAGGCGGTCTGTTGTGTAGTGCATGCGGGCTGCTGCAGGAGGCAGTCTCTGAGTGACACTGCGGTTTGATACTGGAAGCCGGTTTGTGCTCGGGTTACAGATCGTTGTCGTGCGACTTTCTTCTGAAGGCAGTTTGTGTTTGGTTGCGGTTTGTTGCAGTGTCAGTGTGGGTTAGCGGCCTCCGTGGAGCTGTGTGTGCGGCCTGCTGAAGTGTGGCGACTTGAGTACTGTGCGGTCAACAAAGTGCGATCAGCTGGAGGTTTGAAATCTCTGGAGGCGACCTGTCTACTTTTTGCGGTTTAGTTGAGTGAAGTTGCAAGTTGGTTGAAGTTGCTCGTATGTTCTTTGTAATTCGTCCAATGTCTTGCAAACTGTCTCTTGATGATAAATTATTGTAACTTGTATCTTTCTTGTGTAATGCAATTACATGATTTGGTTCAAGGTATTCACTAATTATCTTCCAACTAGAATTTCTCACAGATTTGACCTCTATATAAAGTTAAAGGGGAGAAGAAAGTGGCATTGTACGTTTCACCAGTTGAGAAAGATTGGCTTGGCTCCGTTTGGCACGGTTATGGCGGCCACAAACACATAAGTTTAACCGTCATTCGTTATGGATCATCTAACAAAATCATCCGTTTGAACATAAAAGTGAATTAAAAAACACTTTTTAAAATTTTAAAAAATCCTAGCATCATTTCATTAACATTTTGAGCATGAGGTGAGGCACATCAGGCAATATTTATGGATCATTGTTGACAATTAGGCTCCGTTTGGGGGGACTTATTTTCACCGGTCAAACGATCACGACCGCATGAATCCGGACTTAATTATGCGGTCGTGACCGCTTGACCGGTGAAAATAAGTCCCCCAAACGGAGCCTTAATCAGAGCATCCTAAATAATGAACAAATTAATAGTCCCAGCATTGAAATTATAAATAATATATATTTTTAAATTTTACTTAGATAAAGCATTGGATGATTCTAATTAGTCCAAAGGGAGGACACAAAAATCTTACAATTTCTTGCCGCCATGCGAAAAATTTTTAATCTTCTTTGATGCGAGACGATTCAGCTCCTCATATTCGTCTTTGTCGTCGTTGGGGAAGTAGAACCCGGAAAATTGGACAGTGTGAGAAAAAACCTTCCACAAACAAACTTCTTCCCCTGCTGCAGTGACCATCAGCTAGGGCGTCGGCTTCGCGGAGGTGCTAGGGCGGATTTTTTTTATCAAACACAGGTTGACGTATATGATTCCACTTTGTTATTAGCAGCCATATGACAGCTATTCGTACTTCTAAAAACACTTGAATTCAACAGACTGCAAATATGAATGGCCTAAATTTAGCTTACAAGATTTGTGGTGCAGTTGGATTCATACTTGTTGACAACTTCTTCCCCTACAACAACTTTGACGGGCCTAAATTTAGCAAACATCTTGATTCTTGTGGAGTGAAAAAGACACTATATTGGATCTGCATAGACTTCCTGCTAATATCCATAAAATTTACCAAAATGACTTGTTTTTGGTAATAGATGAACATTACTATATGGATATTCGGGCTCAGAATAAATATGTTTTTGAACCTTCTCATTAAAATAAAAAGTTGACGTTCCGGCACGAATCTCGGCAATTACTTGTTCTGATTCTACATATTGATCATTTTGAAGTAAAATCAAACTCTTTGTTGGAATATTCACATTATGTAGAATATCTCGACTCTTAATAGTTATATACAAGTCTATAAAACATAAAAAAGCGGGATGAACCAAATCCTCATCGAATTTTATTTTTCCATTAGAGGGAGCTCGTACATGTTCGGCAGTACCGCCTGTGAATACTCCGCCGGTATGAAAAGTTCTTAGTGTTAGTTGAGTCCCCGGTTCCCCAATTAATTGACCCGCAATAATGCCTATGGCTTTAGGGTTTAGGGATTATGCCTACCGCAATAATCACTATTAAAAAAAATCCATTTTTTAAAAAATCATCTGTTTTCACTTTTATTAGAAAAAAAAACTCTCATATAAACAATGTCCTCTACCGACAATAAAAAATGCGTTCATCCTGCCGCTCTCAAACCCTTGTCAAAATATAACAGTTAATGGTTTGAGAGCGGAGGGAGCGTTGTTGCACCGGAATATAACACAATATCGTGGCCAAGATAATGTGGTGCGGGCCACGGGAGCCCCCCATGCACTAATGTCATTGAGGTACTATCGCGGTTGGCCGCAGGGCGGAGTCCCGTGCCTTATCACTCGTTATGGATCACTTAACAAATATCATTCGTTTGAACATAAAAGTGGATGAAGTTTCTTAGGCGGGCGTTTTATATCTATATTATATTAAAAGATAAAATCATATTTTGATGAAACATTCAACTTTTCAATTTTATCCCTCTTGATTATCAAATTTCCAAATTCATTCATTTATGAATTTTTTCTTTAATTTTTAAAAAATGTGTTCTCATGTAAGCAAAGTCTTTTACTTACAAAAAAAGTGCTCTCCACATGTGCACTATCATGACTGAGATATTGTCGTGATT
The DNA here is from genome assembly GCA_039513925.1 of Platanthera zijinensis. Classification (NCBI taxonomy): domain Eukaryota; kingdom Viridiplantae; phylum Streptophyta; class Magnoliopsida; order Asparagales; family Orchidaceae; genus Platanthera; species Platanthera zijinensis. Next base: position 7,239,003 of record CM077090.1, on the reverse strand, counting down.
GGTCGTAGGGGCGGAGCCCTGTGCACTAGTTATATATTAAAAGTGAAAACATTAATCATTCATTTTCTAATTTGACTGTTGATTATTAAAAAATCATGCCCCAGTGTAAAATTCGCGTTCGGTCAAAAAAATCGCACCAAGACAAATGATTGGAGAAGTTATTGGATTGAAACTCAATGTGAATTAACATTGAACACAACGTCCGTGAAACGAAATCTTTATATCTTACTGCAAAATTTGAACACAACGTCAACATAGAACAGGTTTTGTTCGGGTATCAGGCTTAATGAATGGAGAAGTTATTGTGTCAGGCCATGTGGTCAGCCCGAGTAAGGGTCTGTTTGGGAGGGCTTTTTAGCTCCTTTTCGTTTTCTGAAAAACGCTACCACACTTAATAGATCGTTTGGATTGTCTATCGGTGGGAAAAGCTACCGCAAAAAACTCTATCTGCTCATCTTTTGGAAAAGTCACATGTCACCTACTTTTTAACCTTTTCGAAAAGCACTTTCTCATCCAAAAATATTTCTCTTAAAAAAATCTACAACTTGATTTTTTTGGGCTTGGCGCGATTTTTTTCCCGAGCGTAATTTTTTTGCCTGGGTGTTTTTTTTGCCCGACGCGAATTTTTCGCCCGGGTGCGAATTTTTCGCCCGTGGGCGAATTTTTCGCCCGGGCGCGAATTTTTCGCCCGGGCGCGAATTTTTCGCCCGGGCGCAAATTTTTCGCCCAGGCGCGGATTTTTCGCCCGAGCTAGCATTTTTCGCTCTGGTTGACATTTTTCGCCCGGGCTGGAATTTTTTGCCCGGGCGCGCAGTTTTTCGCCCGGGTGAGTTTCTTTCGCCCGAGTGCGGTTTTTTGCCCGTGCATGATTTTTTTTCGCCCGAGCGTGTATTTTTTGCGCGAGCCGGTTTTTCGTCCGGCGTGATTTTTTCTCTTGGGTGCGTTTTTTTCATCCGGGTGCCATTTTTTGTCGTCGCTCGATTTTTTTCGTCCGAGCCGATTTTTTTGCCCGGGCGCGATTTTTTTGCCCGGACGCGCTTTTTTCGCCCAGGCGCGCTTTTTTCGCCCGGGCTTGATTTTTTTGCACCGGCGCGATTTTTTTGCCCGGGCGCGATTTTTTTACACTGGCGCGATTTTTTCGCCATCGCGTGATTTTTCTCCCCCGGGCGATTTTTGCGCCCGCACACGTTTTTTTTCGTCCGGTCGCGATTTTTTCGCCCGGTCGCGATTTTTTCGCCCGGTCGCGATTTTTTCACCCGGTCGCGATTTTTTTGCCCGGTCGCGATTTTTCGCCCGGTCGCGATTTTTTCGCCCGGGCGCGATTTTTTCGCCCGGGCGCGATTTTTTCGCCCGGGCGCGAATTTTTCGCCCGGGCGCGATTTTTTTGACGGGAGCGGTTTTTCCCCCGGGCATTATTCGCCTCGACGTGATTTTTTGCCCGTTCGTGATTTTTTTGCCCGGTCGTGTATTGTTTTCGCTTGTAAGCTATTTTTTTCGCTTTCGAGCGGAAATATCAAGTCCGTGCGAAAAATTCTCGTCCGTGCAAAAAATTCGCGTCCGGGCGAAATTTTCCCGCCTAGGCGAAAAATTAGTGCCCGTCCGAAAAATTCGCGCCCGTCCGAAATATTTGCCGTCATCCGAAAAAATTCGTGCTCCTACGGAAAATTCGCGCCGTTCAAAAAATTTGCGTCCGTCCGAAAAATTGGCACCCGGCCGAATAATTGGGACACGGCCGAAAATATAGGGTTTGGCCGAAAAATTGGCGCCCAGGCGAAAATATAGCCCCCGAGCGAAAATATCGCGCCCGGGCGAAAAATTCACGCCAGGGCGAGAAAAACCGCCACCCGGCGAAAAATTCGCTCTCGGGCGAAAAAAACTTTCCCCGGCGAAATAATTGCGTCTTTTCCCCGGACGCACATTTTTAATAAAAAAGTTACCGCAACGGAGATTTGTCAAACGATTTATAAAGTGTTTCTCCTTTTTGAAAAGTTCTGCAAAAGAAGTTCACCCAAACAGTTCTCCTTTTCTAATAGACATTTTCTAAAATCTCATTTTCCTACCATCCTTTTGACACCGCTCCTTCTCCTTTCTGAAAAGCCTTCCCAAACAGGCCCTAAATGGGACGAGTGGTATCACGCCAGGTCAATTCGAATCTCCTCGTAAAAAATGTGAATGTAATCTCACCCCCTCTTAAGACCTGCCTATTTTAAGGTGCTAGCGCAGCGCGATGCGCACAATGCGCAATCCGACGGTATACAGAATAATATTGTATTTACATTAAAAAAGAGAAAAAATTATAAGGAAAAATCGGACGGCCGAGATTGAAAGTCGGACGGCCGAGATTCCCGCGAGCACCTTATATTAGGTGCGAGGAACTCACCAAAAAGTTTTTTGTTTGGGAGGCCGGCAAGAGAATCGTGCGGCGGAGAAAGGCCCGGAAAGCACTATTTGATGTTGCATCGAAATTGTTGCCTAAAACTGCTAATTTATTGCAACACTTATAAAGAGTTCACTATTCAATGTGTATGCAACAATTTTATACATGTTGCGAAGTCAAGTGTTGCTAAGATAAAAAATTAATGTTGTAGTGATGCCATCGCGAAAGCCGACTAGAGCGTCGGGGTTCGGTTCGGAGACTGCAGTATTTAGCTGTTTCGCACGATTTTAAATCTACTCGGTGGTGACAACGGAGAACCGGAAGGAGGTAAATCAAACGGAGTGACACCGACGGTGGTGCGTTAAGAAGCGGGACCGGTGCTATCAGGCCACGTGCTAAGCTTGAAGGAGCGATACCAGTGCTATTAACTATTATCAGGCCACGTGGTCAACCTGAATCTTCCCGCAAAAATGAATTGCACTTGAAAGTAATCTCAACCCATAGAGGAGTTAGCATTCTCAAAGGAAGGACTATGAGTTGGGATGACCGTTTGATTTTAAATCTGATCACCAGCAATATATGAAGAAAAAAAAACAAAAAAAAAATAGACAAGTACACACTAAATTGTATGACGAGCATGATGGATCAAATGGCAAGATCACAACTCACACTTCTTCCTCTCGAATATCAGGACCCCAAAATTATTTCCCATACCATGGTGGGGTTTCAACTTTCAATTGAGAATACATTTAATTCAACTCATAATTATATTTTTCACGTAGGACTAACTAAAATTAATAAAAATCAAAACAAAATATATATCAACGATTTTCTTGTAGGCAAAAATATTTGATTGTCTGTAAATGTTAAAAGTAAAATTGTAATCAATAATTTTTCAAAATCACTATATTTATCTCCAAACAAATTCTTTCAACAAACAGAGAATCAAATTTACATCACCAGCATTTTAAAATGGGTGGTGTTAAAGACACACCATTTTCGGCTATGTGCACACCCATCAAAAATATAATCCTTAATAATTTAGGTTTTCTAAATCCCACCCAACTAAAGCAGAAGCAGCCCGCCTCACCCTTTCCGATACGCGTCTTTTTGAACTGCGTCTTCTACGATTATTTTCAGGAGAAGTGTTCAACATGAAAGTTGTAGATCTCGACGATATCTACAACTTTTATGTTGAACACTTTTTGATTTAAAGCCGTTTAGGCCCCCGATTTGGCCCCCGGAAAAAAATCACGTGGAACATTTAATGTTCCGCGTTATTTTTCGGGGGCCAAATCGGGGGCCTAAACGGCTTTAAATCAAAAAGTGTTCAACATGAAAGTTGTAGATATCGTCGAGGTCTACAACTTTCATGTTGAACACTTCTCCTGAAAATGAACGTAGAAGACGCAGTTCAAAAAGGCGAGTATTTCATTTAAAAAAAACTATGCAATCACGGCAACGTCATCCTCCCCACAACTCTTGTGGGCATGCACTGCAGATGCGGGTGCGTTGAAGCAGCTTTGGAGGTGTTCCGCCGGGTTTCGAGCAAAGACGTCGTGCTTTGGAACGTGATGATCGGAGGGCTCGCGATGCACGACCATGGCCGCCTTGCCGTCGATTTGTTTGCTCTGATGAAGGAGACGACAACGGCGCCCAACGAGTTCACATACATTGCAGCTATGTTTGCTCAGACTGTGCACATAGTATTGGTGTGCACAAAGTCGAAAATGGTGTGCACATAAAATTCCAATGGGTGCACATAGTATTGGTGTGCACAAAGCCGAAGATGGTGTGCCTTTAACACCACCCTTTAAAATTAAGAGTCAAATATTCCAAATTTTCCGAAGCTCATATTTTACTTGCCCAAACTTACCTACCTAAAATCATTTGCGGTAGTTTGTGGCCGGGCCGCAACGGACAAGTCCGTGGCGACGGCGGCCGGAAAGAGCGCCTCCCAAATATCAACGAACGCGGCGATGATGCTGACGTGGTGTTGGCTTGAATTAAGAGAGAGAAAGCAGTCAAGAAGCCGTTCCAGCTCCGCAGCGTCGTAAATCCTCTTCTCCACCACCATCTCCGCCATCGACCGCCGGAAATCCGCCCTCGGGTCCACCGACTTCTTCACCACCGCCAAGCACTTCATCGACTCCTCCGACATCGAGCAGCTCCTCGCCGTCGTGTCCCGATCGTCGATCTTGCGCCGGGGGGTGCCGGACGCGCTGCTTTCGTATGAGACGACGGAGTGCCATTTCTCGTCCTTGGACCAGAGGCAGGTGAGGGCCTCTCCGGCGGGAGAGATTCCGTCGGCTGGGGCGGATTTCTTGCCGGCGAGGGACGATTTGCAGCGGGGGAAGGTGGTCGGGGGGCAGGCGTCGGCGGCGGATTTGCAGCGGCAAGATTCGAAGAAGGGGAGGCGGAGGAGCCTCATATCGGCGGCGACGGGGAATAATGAAGCGACGGATATTTGTGTGCAGAGAAGATTGGGGACTTTGTTATTTATAGTGGATTCTAGACGGCGTGCTGTTTTGAATTCTGGCTAAAAGGGGACATTTTTCTCCCGAGTTAATTATTATTTTCCATGGTAAATTACTTAATTGGTAATTTTAATCTGTGTTTATTAATTTATTTATTTAAAAGAGTGATAGGCACAGACCAATATTTGCTCACGGTCAAATGGGATGTAAACTTATTTTTCCCGTAGAAAGGAACAAACGTCCTTCAATGGCGCACGGGGGGATGATTTTTGTGGGGCAGGCGTGAAGGTGCATTCCATAGTGACACATGAGGAGCGTTATTTAGTGACGCTCAGACGCAATTTTTGCAGTGCTCAGAGAAATGTTCTGCGTCATACATTCATGCCACCCTGTTGTCCCATCAGGGGTGGGGGGCATCTTAGAGTTGACGAAGGTGGCTTTCATTAGGGATCAAACTTGTCATGGCGACGCCGACGCCTAGGCGTCATGGCGCCCGATAATGTACAAGGCGCCTTGAAAATTTAAGGAAAATAGGGAACAGATTGTGATTTTTGCATAAACCGCAGTCTATTCCCCAATTTTGATATGTACAAGGCGCCGGGCCCCTTTAGACTACGGTTTCTTACAATGCATAATAAAATACAGAAATGGGGGTTATAGACTGCGGTTTTAATATAAACCGCAGTCTAAAGTCCTATTGAAGGTCAAAATTCAAATCGCTCGCCTTGTCGCCTTGCGATAGCTCGCCTTATTATCGCCTTGGCGCTCGCCTTCACGCCTAAGCGTCAAGGCGATATGCGCTCGCCTTGATTCGCCTAGTCGTCTTGACAACATAGTTGGGGATGCAACTCATACACCCCAACAAGCTCTTCGCCTCCCATCACCAGGAAAATGTAGGTTGTTGAAACCTGTGATCGAACACCCGAGCTCATAGATAAGAGTCTTTCACCGGAGTTCTCATCACTAACTTATCTGCAACTCAATTAGTGATGAGGAGTGAAGAAACTCGAATGTTAAGCATGTTTGGGCGAGAGTAGCGGCGAGATGGGTGGCCTTCCAGGAAGACCTCGTGTTGCCGCTTAACTTGAGTTTCTCTCATCAAAGAGAGGCTACGGCCTTCAACAACCCGATGTGTGTTGTGGTGGACTAAAGAAGAGTTGGCGTGTATGAGCTGCAACCCTGATGAAGGCCGCCTTGGTGGACTCTAAGGTGGGCCACCTGGTGAGACTTCAGGGTGGCTGGCAGGTGTGACATCTGTCAAGCATCAGGCTCGCTGGTTGTGCCATGCATATGGTACGTACTTTGACAATGCATGCATGCACAAACTATTGCGGCGAACTTTGCACTTTTCTTATTAGGCACAATCATTTTGAGCGATCTTCGAAACGCTCTTCTGTAGCGGACATCTGGACGTGCCCGACCATTAAAGTGATCTGTAGGAGGTACTCTCTTAGAGTAATCTTCTAGAGACACTTTTAACTAGGATGGTCTTAATGGATGCTCTTTAATTTATAGCGATCTTGAGAACATGAAAATGAAATAAATTTTGATTTAGTATGTTGAAGTTAGGAAAATCCCGACTCAAAATGTTCAGACCTAGTTGTAACTTAATTAAGGGTACTGTTCCTGCGGTTAAATGCCACAATTCCGATGACTAAAGCTAGAGAGATAAATGTTTACAAACACACCTCAGGTGCATTAGCAGAGAGCTCCCATCACGTACCTAGAAATTTGGAAGAAACTTTCCATCCACAACTAAGACTCTATTTATTTGGGCGTTTTGATACTCCGTTTTGGGCAAACGCCGCCGGAAGGAGGGTAAATAAATGAACCTACGACGGCGTTTGCTCCGTTTCCACCCACCCCCCTTGAGAAACGCCCCCAAAAGCTCCGTTTGGAGCAGCCACCTCCCCCCTCCGATTCGAACACTCTGTTTCCACCCGCCGGATCGATCCGCCACCGCCGAACCAAATGAAGCCTAAACGGCTGAAACAAGGACGAGAAAAGCACGAACTTCACGAGTTTTAGCTCTCCTAAGTTTGGACAAAAACACACCGTCATAGATGTTTGGCATAAACAAACCTTGACTGGTGAAAATAAGTCCCCAAACGGAGCCTTAAATCTTGATCAGTTCAGACCATTTATGCCTTTGAGATGGTTTGTGACCATCTCCCACCATCGTCAACGGCCGGCGATATTTGCTAATAAAATGAATTATATTTTATAATAGTCTTTCAAAATATGAATTATTTAATTATTTTATGTCAGGTTTCAAGTTTTTTTTTTAACTTAAGAATTAAAATTTAAAATTTCCTATATGTCGGATGGACCGTGGTTGCCGGCTCCCAACGATTTGATATGTTTTGATGACGTTTTAAATTTTTTTTTTAAAATATATTACATATTATTTATGATCTATTTAGATTATTATTATTATATATACAGTATATTATATTATATTAAAGAGGTTGATTTGAGTATCTAATAGTGCACATTAAAATTTAACTGTTCGGATCAAAGGGGTAGCTCGAGGTAAATGAATCCGTGGTCTAATATCGCAGACCTGATGGCAAGAGAAAGAGAGAAAGAATCAGAATCATCTACAAACAAGACCGAGTGTTACAACATGGAGGTCCCGCCACAAACTTAAATTTTATAGGAACTCGCTCTCCAAAGCAAAGAGTTGAGTTAAGCACCAGAAAGACATGAGCTTGAGAAGTAAGGAGCTTGAGGGGGGGTGTCAACGTGTATTTTCTTGAATCACTGAGGTCTTATTTATAGACAATCCACAAATAGTCGCCCCCCGCAAAATACCCGACTCGTCTAGTGGTTGAGAAAACCTCAGCGAGATGACTCGTGATGCCCAAAAAGGATCTCGCTAGCTGGTGAGAAATTGGACTCGCGAATTCATTGTCGAGAGGTTTAGGACCTCGCGAAAGCGCGACTACAAAGGAGACATCGCCTATGGGCGTGGCCATATGGTGTCTCGCCTATGTACGAGATACGAGACAAATAGAGTTCTCGTGTAAGGGGGACATCTAGGAGGAACTAGCAGGTGGGTGCGCCTTTCGCCCCTACGTTAATATCATCGGTTGCCTGTTTGCTGACATGACTTGATATGCCTTACCTCAGTGAATACGAATTGTACACCCACGTTGCACTAATCATGTACATGAATCTAAGAGACCATCACAACGCAATCACATCACAAAAAGGGTAAGACAACAGTATAATCTAATATATAGTCTCAATGAGCATTACCTCTTTATGATACTTGATGGGACCAAGGCTTGGGGGGGGGGGGGGGGGGCATTTAGCCCATTCCCTCATGATCCCACCATCTAAGTGGGGATCATGAGGGAACTGCCGATCGTGCGATCCACGCGTGCAGGATCACCCTCCCCGAACCGTCCGGGGGCCGGCTGCCTGGGCCAACCCCTCTCTTCCACCGACGATGGGCCAGCTCAGGCCGACCCTATTTTCATCCAATTAAGAAGCCGCACCTCGCGGCCACATGCTCGCGACCATCAGTCGCGGTGCTCCCGCCGGCCACCCTAGCTGGCGGGGAGCTTTCCATCCCGCAGTCGACGCGGAGGGTGCTGGGTACGGACCGGCCGCGCCCCGCCCCTTGCTTGGGTGAGCACGGCCAGCCGCCCCCTCTCAGGCCGGTTCCGGCCGGCCGCGCCTTGCGGTCGGTCGGTGCCGCGCCCGATAGCTGGCATCAGGGTCGCGCTTGGTAACCGCCACTGGAGCCGCACCCGAAGTGCCACCGGGGTGCGGTCGGTCGGCCCTCTCCGACAGCCGGCCGCAACCCCGGCCGGTCCCGCGCAGGCGGTCAGCCGCCTCCGCCAGGGCCAACCACTCGCGAGGTGGTGGCCGACCGCCTCTCTTGCCCTCCTCGGGTGCCTTCCCCAGCATCCGATCGGCTCATCACGAACATCGTCGTCCATTTCAAACATAACCACCCACTAACCACCATGGATAATGGGGGGACCCAATAATTATATAATTTGTCTGCATTTAGCATAATAACATACAAATAATATTCACATATCACTATACTTGGAATTATAATATTGGTGGTTACGGTGTGTAGATATCCGCATAATTACCGTAACCACTTTCCGGAGGCTATAAAAAGGCCTCCAGGATACCTCATTTCTCATCTTTCTCTCATATGCTTTCTTCCTCCCCAAGCCAGAGCTCTGCCAGATTCCTCCTACGAGCCACCTTCGGGCCACCTTTGAGCCACCTTCGGGCCACCTCTTCTCCACCAAAAATTCGCCTAAGTCCACAAGTGTGCGACAAGAAGGAAAGTCTTACTATAACAAGCACTCATTTGTGTGCATCACTAAAGTAGCTATCCTCATATAGGGCAGCCTTTTGTCCGTCGTGTGCTCAAGAATCTCTCTCTCCCACCAAAGTGTAATGAGGAGCGGCATGTTGCCCTCGATTCTTCAAACAAGTTGTAACCGCAAGCAGAGAGTAAATTTTGATCGGCACGGACCCGGTTGCATTATTTTTTATCAAGTTGAATAGTTTTTCTACATCAAAACATCATGTGCACATTTTCTCTCTCATTGACTGTGTGCTCACTCGACCTCTCCGTGAGCTAAGACGGTCCAAGTTACTCTGGTCCGACCGAGACGTCGAGTTTGGTCACAATAGTTTGGCTCTGTCTGTGGAAAGCGAGTTCCTGACATCCTCAGAAGATCAATAAACTTTACCCTTTGCGAATGATGGGAGACATCAAGACCATCGCAAGGATCTCTGATCTCTCTCCCCAGACACTTTTAGTGGGCATTCCTGAGAGAGGTCACAAAGACAAAAAAAGCTCAGACGAGACAACATTATCACCTTCGACAATGAATACCTGGTGGGATTTCGAATTCCCCACCATGACCCGCTCATGATCAACGCAGGAATTGGGGACCCCTGTTATAACGCCAAAAGGATCCTGATCGATAATGAGAGTTTTGTCGACACATTATTCTTGTCTACCCTCCAAAGCATGAAGATCAATGAGCAGCAACTCGATCCTACAGCCGGACCTGTTTACGGGTTCGGCAATCACCCAGTTCCGGTCTAAAGAACGATCACCTTGCCAGTCATAATGGGTAAATTACCGAGGCAGGCTATGCACAACTCTCGGTTTATTGTCATAGACTCATGTTCAGCTTACAATGTCATCTTTGGAAGACCAGTCCAATCTATCTTTGGAGCTATGCCGTCAATTTCACACATATCTATGAAGTTTCTAACTCCTGACGGGATAGAGGTTGGCAAAGGGAGCCAAGAAGCGGCTCGCACTTGCTACTCAAAGCAGGCTCATCGAGCGACAACAGTTACCCACAACTTCGACGACTTTGATCTACGCGACGAAACAACAATACAGAGAGGGGCTCCGATAGAAGGGTTAATTGAGTTCTCACTTTTCGAGCAAGACCCAACCCGAAAGGTGTAGTTGGGGACCCTCCTGTCCAAGGTCGAGAAGAAGGAACTCGTCATCTTTCTTCACACAAACAAGGATATTTTCACTTGGAAGCCTAAAAACATGCCCGAAGTAGATCCTCATGTTATTATGCACTCTCTCAACATTAATCCTGCATGCGGGCCAGTAATCTAGAAAAAGAGGAACTTTGACCCCGAATGATTCAAGGCCATCGAGGAAGAGGTGGAAAAGCTTCTGGAAGCACAATTTATTCGAGAAGAAAAATATCCCACTTGGCTTGCCAATGTCGTCATGGTAAAATAGGCCTCCGACAAGTGAAGGATGTGCGTTGATTATAGCAACATAAACCAAGCCTTCCCAAAGGACAATTTTCCTCTTCTTAGAATTGATTAGCTTGTTAATTCAACCGTCGGGCACCAACTTCTCAGCTTCATGGACGTGTATTCTGGTTACAACCAGATAAGGATGAATCCAGCTGATGAGGAACACACTGCATTCAGAACTGACAAAATAGTATATTGCTATAAGGTGATGCCCTTCGACCTCAAAAATATCGGAGCAACTTATCAACGATTGATGAATAAAGTGTTTAAGGACCTCATCGGCAAGACCATGGGGGTTTATGTGGATGACATGTTGGTGAAAAGCGTCTCTCCTAGCAACCACTTGGAAGACCTTGAAAGGTATTTTCACCTCCTTCGTTGCTTTCAAATATGGCTCAATCTCAGTAAATGTGCCTTCAGTGTCACGATCGAGAAATTCTTAGGATTCATAGTAACCCAACGAGGAATTTAGGCAAACCCCGAGAAGATCAAAACAATAGAAGAAATGTCACCTCCGCGCCTAATCGAGGAAGTCTAACGTCTAAATAGAAGAATCATCGCGCTCTCGCATTTTCTGGCACACACCGGTGATAAGTAGCTCCCCTTCTTTAAAATTCTCTGGGGGGCGCACAACTTCGGATTTCATTGGACGTACGAATACCAAGCTGCTTTTAAGCATCTCAAGCAATACATGGCCTCGCCCCCTCTATTTTCAAAGCCAGCTCCCAGAGAGATTCTATATCTCTACCTAACAATATCTCCAGTGGCCTTAAGCTCAGTATTGGGTAAAGACGAAGGGGGATCTAGTGACCTGTCTACTACCTCAACAAGATCCTCCCAAATACCGAAACTCGGTATCCAGCTGCAGACAGAACATCCTTAGCCCTCATCTTCTTTGCAAGAAAGCTTCAACCATACTTCCAATCTCATACAATTAACTTGCAAGCTGTGCATAACCGAAGACTCGCCTACCCAAAAGGGAGGTGCGAACACCCATGCTAGAAGCGACGTTCCCACTCAGCAACGCGCACGTGCGCACCAAACACACGTCTGATTGGCTCGCCGCCTTCGCCAGGGTCAGCCACCCGAAAGGTGGTGGCCGACCGCCTCTCTTGCCTTCCTTGGGTGCCTTCCCCGCCGTCTGATTGGCTCACCACGTTCGTCGCTGTCCATTTCGGACGTAACCACCCAGTAACCACCATGGATAACGGGGGGGGGGGGGATTAATTATATAATGGGTCTGCATTTAGCATAATATCATACAAATAATATTCGTTTAGCACTATACTTGGAAATATAATATTGGTGGTTACGGTGTGCGGATAGCCTCATAGCCATGGTAACCACCTCATGGAGACTATAAAAAAGTCATTAGGTCTCCTCGTTTCTCATCTTTCTCTCCTCTGCTTTCTTCCTTCTCAGGCTAGAGCTCTATCAGATTCCTCCTACGAGGCTCCTTCGAGCCACCTCCTCTCCACCAGAAATTCACCTAAGTTCACAAGTGTGCTGTAATAAGGAAAGTCCTACTACATCAAGCGCTCGTTCGTGCGCATCGCCAAAGCAGCTATCTTCACGCGGGGCAGTCTGTTGCCCGTCGTGAGCTCAAGAATCTCTCTCTCGCCCTCAAAGTGTAACGATGAGCGGTCTGCCTCCCTCGATTCTTCAAACAAGTTGTAACCGCAAGCAGATAGAGGATTTCGATCGGAACCGACCCAGTCGCGTGGTTTTTTAACCAGTTGAGAGATTTTTTTAACGTCAAAACATTATGTGTACATTTTCTCTCTTATTGGCTGTGTGCGGGCTCGACCGCTCCGTGAGTTAAGATTGTCCAAGTTACTCCGATCCGACCGAAACGCCGAATTTAACCGCAACAATACTATTCAAACATACGCGTAGGCATCAAAGTATAGACTCCTTGCCTATATGACGTTAGTTCCAAATAATTCTCCCTTTACACAATAATTAAATTAAAGTGGTACGGCAACTTATGCAAATACTTCTGGCCTACACGACAGCATTACCTGCGAATTCACTTGTATTCATGCATGATTATTTAATTAGAATGCCGTGGTATTATAAGCAAAGACTTGACCTATGCAATAACATTACTCATAAACTCACTTTCCTTCTACCACATTCATTTCATTTTTTTTAGTATACGACGACATAACTCAATAAGTACACGGTACACTCCCCGACATTTTTCTAATATAATTTTATAAATCATAATCAAAGAATTCGCCGACACCGAAACCTATGACGGCATTATACAAAGCTCTCAAAATCACGCCATATCCAACAATCTAACCACTAACATCTATACATATTTCCCCGACGTCACATTCGAACGCTAGGAATTTAGCATGCCTCTCTTTGCATTAACGTCAACATTCGCTAATCTCACGGAAAATGGGTGTCACTATGACGTTATAGCAATATTTGTATGACTACAGAAAAAATCTCTAAAATACAACGTCATACTGGTTGTGTTACCATGATGATTTGGAAGTGATTAAACTGGTAGTCTCACTGGCAACGTGATATGAGTCTATAGGGTCGCACATAAGAGCGTTTGGAGAAGTTGGAGGAATGGATTGTGTTGGTCTTACTCATATGCGATGAGTGTAGGATTCAGCACTTGTAGGCGTAGAGTGCGTCGAGATCTCACAGCTAAGACATTGAGTGCGTCGAGACCTCACTGCTAATGCGTTGAGTGCGTCGAGAACAAACAGCCAAGACGTCGAGTGCGTTGAGATCTCACAGCCAAGTCATCGAGTGCGTCGAGACCTCACTGCTAAGGTGTCGAGTCCGTCGAGACCTCACAGCCAAGGCGTCGAGACCTCACAGCCAAGGCGTCGAGTGCGTCGAGACCTCACAACCAAGACGTCGAGTGCTTCGAGACATCTCGTCGATTCGTCGAGTCATCTCATCTATTCTGGGTCTGCGGATAACGATAGTTCAAGTCTGTTTATGCTCGTGGGTATATATATATATCTGTTGCATTAGGGTTTACTGATGTATGAGTTAGGGCGAACCCGAAACTGACGAAAAGTATTTCCCGAAGTGCCGATCCCGTCACTCCCGTAAGCTCCGATTCTGTCGCTCCCGTAAGCCCCGATTCCGTCGCCCGCAGCCGCCGCCTCTCCTGGTGCAGACCTAGCAGTTTGTGAAGACGCAGAGGGCTTTCCATTCTCCATCCTGGATCTTGTTTGACAAGGTATCAGTGTTCTCTCCATTCGTATGGATACCTATAGAGCTACAAATCCATTTGTGTTAACTCACCCGCCGGCCAAGAACAGTTCTGGAGCATCTTGATTGAGTGTTGACTCAATCCCAGTCAGGTATACTCCTATTTTGTTATGCAAACTTCTTGATCAATGTTTATCACAAGATCCTAGTTTCTCTTTAGAGTTTTCTTGAAATCTATTCCATTGCGCACATTTGATGTGCTATTAAGAAAAACCTTACAAAAACAACATTATCAAATCGGGCCACCGGTCACGATTAGGTTCCACAAAAAATGCCTAGTCTGATAAGCACATTCAGAAGTGAAAATATGTTTGGGTCGCAATCCCATGCTCTGGTGGTTCACAATGAACCATAACAAACTCCAATCCATCTAAATAAAGGTACGAGTAGCAAAAATTACAACATTAAAACGATAAAATAAAGTATACAATACACACACATCCAAAAAACAAGAGGAGAGTGTGAAAATTTCTCGGAATCTGAACAAGGTCGTATGAACACTTAACAAAATCAAAGCCAAGTAATAATTATTAGTTAGTCATAGAGGTATACCTAAAACTTTTATCTCTGATAGAGACATCAAATTCACCTCTTATTTTTGGAAAATTTCATAGAAACAATAGAAGCACAAGAGCCATTATGAAATCAATAATTTACTTTACAGGAAGAGGTATACATTACGAGACATGATTCACAATGCACCCGATGGAAGCAAAAATTACAAGTAAGAGGAATCAGCGGACTGACAATAGTAACCGTCTGAGCTGCTAAACACCAGACCTGTCCACCGAAATCGTCAAGCTGCCAGACCGCAACTCTAGTCACGCGGACTGTCTTGTTATTGAATGCTGATGAACTGAGAAAACATTCTACCCGCTGAGACCGGGTGAACTGCTTGAACTATCCGCAACCCTGAGTCAGAAGACTATTGGCCGCACTAACCGCGACCTATTGTATACCACAGACTGCTATTCACGAACTGTTCCACACTGAGCATCCCAACTAGTTGCCTAGTCGTCCGGTGTTAACCGCACAACCTGCACAACACAAGTCAATTTCACTTAGTCGTCCAGTTAGAAAAATCTAACTGCAAGTTCAAAGCGCGAGCTGAGTTCTCACTGTTCCCGTTATATATGACGAGTCGGGGATCGGACCCATATTTATAAGCATCAAGGGGAGTGCGGTCACCGCCCATAACGATAGGGTTGTTGAAATTTGTGAAGTGAAAGTGGGTGATCAGGCAGTCCGGGCAGCCTGGGCGGACTGCTGGTGCGGCCTAGGCGGACTGTCCATGCAGACTGATGGAGCAGCCCGACAGTCTGGTGATGGCGGCCTGTTGAGGTGTTCTAGAGGTTGCCGTGCGGATAGGTGTAGAGTTCGCCGTGCTGGGCGGACTTGGATTGGAGTCCGCCTGCTTCTGTGACCTGGCTTATCGCCAGAGTTCTTCGAGTTTAGAATTTATCCGCGGATTGCGCGGACTGGTTGCAAGTCCGACAGTTGGCTGCTGACTTGGTTGTTGTGCGGATTGGAGCTTGCGAGTTTTGCCTTGCTCTGGTGGAGCGTTGGCTATCTGTCTTGGGAGCTGGCGGACTGGGGTCTTGTCCGCCGAGCTCTTGTTTTGGTTGGGGACTTGTCACAATCCGTGACAAGTCCAGGGTGTTTGCTATTCCGCAGTATCTACAATGTCTGTTGTTGACCGGGTGGTTTGCCTGTTGGTCGTGGACACGTTGCGGGCTGGTGTGATGTCCACAGTATCCACAGTGTCCGTTGTTGACCGGGCGGTCTGCCTGTTGGTAGTGGATATGTGGAGAGCTGGTGCGGTGCATACGGACTGTCGCAATGTCCGCCAGGTTGCGGACTGGCTTATTGCCTTGGTGCTTGTTGGTTTGGCCGGTGTCCGACCATGTCCTTACAGACTGTGTGGACTGGCTGTACTAGCTGCGATCAGGGGCGGTTAGCCTATCTCATAGGGCGGTAATCACACTCCAACCCACTCTTATAAAAAAGACTCCCCTGTCACCTCATTTGTAACTGAGTGAACAGTAAGTTGAGACTTGGTTAATTGCTGCAGACTCGGTTTTCCTATCCGCGCAGTTTAAGCAGGCTTAACTGGTTACTGTTTGCAGGTGGCGCGGCTAGCACTGTGGAGCCAGGAGTTTGGTTTTGATTTCGGTCAGGTTCAGTGAAGCTTGCGGTTTATAATCAGCGGCTTGCCAGTTTTCTCTCTGCTTCAACTTTTCCAAGTTCAATAACTTGTCCGCCAGACTCGGTGGTTAGGCGGTCTGTTCTTCAGTTCGGCGACAGCTTGCAGCAGTCAGCGAATAACGGTGTGTCCGCACTACCTTGCGGTCTTGGCGGACTCCGTGTTCTATTCATCTTTTAACAGTAGTTCGGGCGGTCTCGGCGACTTCGATGGACTGGGCGGTCTCGACGGTCTCTGTTTCTGTCCGCTCGGATTGTTTTGTAATCTTTTCTATTTTTCTTTGTGTACCGGCGAAATCATGTCTCGCCATGTATACCTCATCCTGCAAAGAAGTTAATAAAAATTTGATCTGCTTGTCTCTTATGGTTACATCTGGTGTTCGAGCATGCTTTCCCAGTTTCCGCTTGATCAATTTGTGATCTTGATAGCTCTGAGAATATTAATTTGGCATCAGACTATCTCGTTGATCATCTTGATAAAATTCAACATGGTATCAGAGGGAAGTTCAGGTTCTTGAGCAGTGATCAACTTGTGTTGTGCTCTATGCTTCTGAAAGCTTAGACCAGGTTTGCTGCATTGGAAGGGGGTTATGCAAGAGGTCTGGGTATTGAACTCTTAACGCCGACTAACTTTAAGAAGTGGAAGTCGTACATGAATAGTTATCTTCTGGGCGATGAGCTATGAGAGGTCGTCGGTGGTGATGATAGACAAGAAGTTACATCTGCTTTTGGAATTGCTGAGCAGGTGAGAGTTTGGAGGAAAACAAATGCAAAAGCTGAGTTTACTCTTAAGCGGGTTGTCTCACCTGAGCTGTTTGGTCACATCATTGGATGTAAGTCTGCTGCTGAAATTTGGACTTCACTTGATGGGTTATTCAACAGGAAGAACGTAGCTAGGTTAAAGTTCCTAGAGAATGAGCTGGCTAGGAAAACTCAAGGATACCATACCATCTCTAAGTATTTTCTGAAGATGAAGAGTCTGTGTGCTGAGTTATCAGAGCTTGATCCAGATGAGCATATCTCTGAGGCTAAGTTGAAAAGGCACATAATCCGCGGCTTGCGAAAGGAGTATGTGTCCTTTGTAACTTCTGTTCAAGGCTGGGCAACTCAGCCATCTCTGTTGGAACTTGAGAACCTACTTGCTTCACAGGAAAGTTTGGCCAGACAGATGGCTGGAGTCACTATCTCTGAAGGAGGTAATGAAGCGCTCTTCATAGGCAAGAAGAAGAAGAGATGGTAAGGGAAGAAGAAGACCACTGTTGAAGATGAGCCTTCAACCTCTTATCAACAAGAGAGGAGCGCTTCTCCTAAGAAGGACTGGAAGAAGAGTTTGAAGTGCTACAGGTGTCATCAGTCGGGTCACTTCAAGCGTGACTGCAAGGTCAAGCTGCAGCCTGGGCATGTTGTAGACAAGGAGGAAGCTTGCTCTAGTACTAAGGAAACTGGATGGGGTGGAGCTTTCATGACGGACACTTGTGTCCGTGTCTTGTCTGGCATCGACTTCGAAGACGACTAGATCGTGGACTCTGGGTGTGGTCATCACCTCACCGAAGACAAGTCGAAGTTCTCGCTGCAAACTTACTCAGGTATCGAAGCTATTATTACTGCTGATAATACTGTTCATGCAGTAGAGAAGGAGGGGGTTGTGTTCTTGGGTAGTGATGAGGGGTCATTCACGTTAAGGAGTGTGTATCATATACCGGGCATGAAGAAGAACCTGTTCTCTATGACCAATGCGGCAGACACAGGTTATCACGTTCTGTTTGGGCCAATAAAAGTGAAGTTTCTTCGCAACGTATCAGCGGTAAAGGATGATGTTGCTCATATTGGGAGGAGAGTAAAGGACTTGTTTGTTCTTGCAACAAGCTCCTAAGTTGATCAGATAAGGGCCAACGATAGCGCTGCTATTTGACATGAAAGGCTAGGGCATGTAGGAATGGATAAGCTGAAAGCTATGTCAAACAGGAGCCTTGTGAAAGACTTGCCTAAGCTATCATCCTTTGGCGATGGTCATGTTTGCGCAGGTTGTCAGTTCGGCAAGGCTCATCGCATTCCGTTTGACAAATCTCAAACAACGAGCAAGAAACCATTGGAGTGTATCCATGGTGACTTGATGGAGCCAGCTGCAACTGCTAGTCTTGGAGGGAGCAGATATATGCTTGTTTTGATTGATGATTACTCAAGATACACTTGAGTATATTTTTTGAAGGAGAAGTCAGCAGCTTTCCAATTGTTTGTGGAGTTCAAGGAGCTGGTGGAGGGCCGGCTTGGCTTGCGGATCAAAAATTTCAGATCAAACAACGGTGGTAAGTTTGTTTCGTCTGAGTTTTCTAAATTCTGTAGGAAGCACGAGATCCAGATAGATCTTACTTGTGCTCATACTCCAAAATAAAATGGAGTAGCAGAGAGGAAGATCCATCATTTGATGGAAACTTGCAAGTGCTAGCTTCATGCAAAGGGCATTCTCAGGTCCTTTTGGGCGGAAGGAATGGCTTACGCAACCTATGTCATCAATCAGATACCTCTGAGTCCGATCAACATGAAGTCTCCTCATGAGATGGTGTTCAAGGAGAAGCCAAATGTGGAACACCTTCAGGTGTTTGGATCAACTTGCTATGTACATGTCCCGGATGCTTCAAGGATGAAGCTTGATGCAAAGGTAAGGAAACTTGTTATTGTAGGCTATGATGAGCGGAAGAAGGGATGGAAGTGCATGGATCTTGCGACGAAGAAGTTTGTTATATCAAGATACATGGTCTTTGATGAGCTGACGTCGTATGGAGAAAGCTCGGTTGAGTTACCAGAGAGTAGGGTTGATAAGGAGCAGGAGGTCGCTGCTGAAGTTGTCCAAGAGGAGCTTGTTGTTTCACCTACATCTCCTGTTGCTTCAAGCTCTAGGGCAGATGTTTCTGGTTCAGGAAGAAGGGGGAGCATTGCTCAAAGTTTACCCGGAGATGGAGCTGAGCCTGAAGAAACAACGGAGGTGGTGAGCAAGGAGCAGACCTTTCGGAGATCAAAGAGGATCATCAAACCACCAGCTCATTATTGCGAAGGGAATACAATGAGTTTTGTCTCATGTTTCTTTGCAGACCCTCTTGATGAGCGAGAGCCTTCAAGCTTCAATGATGCCACTGGAGTCAAGGAGTGGGAAGATGTCATGGAAGATGAGATGACTGCTCTTAAGAAGAATGAAACCTAGGACCTTGTGCCCAGGGTTGATGACATTACTCCAGTGACTTGCAAGTGAGTGTACAAGTTGAAGAAGAAGGCTGATGAGTGCATTGAAAGATACAAGGCTCGCCGTATTGCTCGAGGATTCCCACAACAGTATGGAGAGGACTATGAGGAGACGTTTAATCCAGTCGCGAAGATGGCTTTGGTTCAGGTGGTGATCATCTTGACTGCTTGCTAAGGATGGAGGATATGACAGCTTGATGTAAAGAACGTCTTTCTTTAACGGGGAGATTAATAAGGACATCTCATGGATCAGCTGCTTGGATTTATCTCTGAAGTTTATCCGGACTACGTCTGCAAACTCAGGAAGGCTCTCTATGGGTTGAAGCAAGCTCCAAGAGCTTGGTATGAGAAGATAACAGAATACCTCCAATTCTGTGGATATATTGCTTCCAACTCGGATTCAAGCTTATTCATCAAGAAAAAAGGAGGAGTTTCAGGTCTTGGTCCTGCTGTATGTTGATGAAATGATCATTATAGGGAATTCTGAGGAGGAGGTAGCTAGGCTCAGGGCTAAGCTAACTATTCGCTTAGAGATAAAAGACTTGGGAGAGCTTCATCACTTTCTCGGTCTCGAAGTGGAGAGGAAGGAGAGCGGGATACACATTTTCCAGAAAGGTTATGCGGATCGCATTGTGAATTGATTCGACATGAGTGAAGGAAGGAGTAGCTCTACTCCTCTGGATTGTGGGCTGAAGCTTCAACGAGATGAAGGAAGGATTCTTCCTGATCCCTTAGTGTTCAGAGCTCTGGTAAGGAGCTTGATCTACTTAACGATTACAAGTCCAGACATTACTTACGTTGTTGGCCGAGTAAGTCGGTTTATGGCAGAGCCAAGGAAGTCTCATCTGGTGGCGGCGAGCAATATTTTGAAGTATGTTAATGCTACTTTTGATATGGGACTCCTTTATAGGAGGGGCTCGAGTTTTTCTTTGCTAGGATACACAAATGCTGATTATGGATCAGTGATGGGTCCTATTTATATAGTGATTTTCGGTCTCATCTGTGCTAGTTTTCACGCGCATACACTTCACTTTTAGTTCGTTATCGTTTATATTTCTTCTAATCTTTATTTCCTTAGGAAGTGCATTGTTTTGGCCCAGGAGTGTGCAATTGCACATTCTTTTGTTGGGGGTATGTACATGGTGCTCCCCGTTATCTTTCTTTTTGTTGTTGTTTGCATTTTGTTGCTGGGAGCTGGTGCTCCAGTTGATTATATTGTGATGCAGGTAGTCGGAACGTCCAGAATGTTATTTCCAGCTTCTGTGTAAAACGCACGGTCGTGCGAATTTGTTCTCGCACGGTTTCAGCGCAATCGTGCGTTTTACACAGCGTTTCTGGGGACTTCTGTTTCTACCCGTGCATTTTGTTCCCGCACTGTTTAGGTCAAGCCGTGCAAGAAGGAGTCGTACGGTCTGCATATTTTTCTCTGCATTACAGCATTTTATGGTTAATCGTGCGATTTGTTCACGCACGGGCGAAATTGCGCGTGCGCGAGTAAAACACACGGTTTTCCTGTTTTTCCTGTATTCCTGATCGCACGGTCGTGCGTTTCCTTCACGCACGTTTCGGGCCGATCGTGCGCGATCATTTCACAAAATTTCTCTATTCTGTTTTTGCCCGTGCGTTTTTCTTCACGCACGGTCTGCGCCCGTGCGTTTTGCCCGTGTGTTAAGAAAATTCTGCACGATTTCTATTTAAACCCCTGCTTTTCGGGGTTCCAGGGACGCGATTTTGGAGCCTATTTCTTCCGTCGGAAGGGGGTTTTGCCCCGTTCTTCATCCTCCAAGCTAGGGCTTTGCTCCCTATGAAGTTCCCTTGCATCCATGGCGTAAAGAAGTGAGTTTCCACTCGACAATCTCCGCGAAGTAAGGAAGAAGTGAAGGTTTGACGTGTACAACGTAGAACAACGAGAAGACGGGCGCTTAGGAAATAGTGATAGCCTTCCCCGACCTCGGACGCAACCGATGAGTGGCTCGCTGGACACGGATTGACAACCCGATGCTTAATGCCATTTACTTTTGTTCATGCTTTTGAGTGATGCGGTGGTTTGTTTGCTGTAGTTACTTGTGGTGTGAATGCTTATGTTTGCTACACTAGCAAGTGCTAGGTGTGAGCGTAGCGAGGAGGTGATTTCGACCCTCAATTCTGCAAGCCTACTCGCCCATCCGCCCTGTGATTCGGTGCATAGCGGCCCGACTAGTCTTCCATCCTGCCTGGCGAAGCATCGTATAGAGGTGTTGTATAGGAGTAGTTGTTAGTATTTTAATTTCCTTTTCCACAATTACCAAAACCCCCCTTAGTTAAAGCCGACTTAAGGACTTTAATTTCAAGTCCTCCTCGAAATTAACTCCACCTTACTATGTTCCTTGAGAGATCAATACTTGGGAAAATTCGCCCATTTTATATTACTTGTGAGACTGGTACAATTGCCATCACATTCGCATCAATCAGCTAGCATCTCGTGGTGTAGCAAGAAGCATGACTCAGTATCCGTCTCTACTACGGAAGCAGAGTACAAGGCTTCGGCCTTAGCTGTTCGTGAAGCCATTTGGTTAAGGAGGCTAGTAGAGGACGTTCATGAGAAAGTGCAAGGTCCTACTTTGCTCCTAGGTGACAATGAGAGTGCTCTCAAACTGGTTAACAATCCAGTTTGTCATGCAAGGACCAAACATATGGAGATGGAGCACCACTTCATAAGAGAGAAGGTGTTGGAGGGATCTCTTATGGTCGGTCATGTTCAGAGTGATGTTCGAAGTGAAGACAATCTTGCTGACATCTTCACGAAACCGCTGTCGAAGGGACCATTTCAGCGGCTACGAGGTCTACTGGGCTTGATTACCACTTCTCACTTCAAGGGGGAGTGTTGAAATTTGTGAAGTGAAAGTGGGTGATCAGGCAGTCCAGGCGGCCTGTGCGGACTGGTGGTGCGGCCTGGGTGGACTGTCCATGCGTACTGATGGAGCAGCCTGACAGTCTAGTGATGGCGGCCTGTTGAGGTGTTCTGGAGGTTGCCATGCGGATAGGTGTGGAGTTCGTCATGCTGGGCGGACTTGGATTGCAGTCCACCTGCTTCTGCGACCTGGCTTGTCGCCAGAGTTCTGCGGGTTTGGAGTTTATACGCGGACTGTGCGGACTGGTTGCGAGTTCGGCAGTTGGCTGCTGGCTTGGCTATTGTGCGGATTGGAGCTTGTGAGTTTTGCCTTGCTCTGGTGTAGCATTGGCAATTTGTCTTGAGAGCTGGCGGACTGGGATCTTGTCCGCCAAGCTCGCGCCTAGCTCTTGTTGTGGTTGGGGACTTGTCACAATCCTTGACAAGCCTAGGGTGTTTGCTAGTCCGCAGTATCCGCAGTGTCCGCGGTTTACCGGGCAGTCTGCTTGTTGGTCGTGGACACGTTGCGAGCTGGTGTGATGTCTGTAGTATCCGCAGTGTCCGCTGTTGATTGGGCGATCTGCCTGTTGGTCGTGGACGTGTGGTGAGCTGGTGTGGTGCATGCAGACTGTCGCATTGTCCGCCAGGTTGCGGACTGGCTTATTGCCTTGGTGCTTGTTGGTTTGACTGGTGTCCGACCATGTCCTTGCAGACTGGGCAGACTGGCTGTGCTAGCTGTCATCAGAGGGCGATTAGCCTATCTCATAGGGCGGTGATCACACTTCAACCCGTTCCTATAAATAGGACCCCCCTTACACCTCATTTGTAACTGAATAAACAGTAAGTTGAGACTTGATTAATTGTTGCGGGCTCAGTTTTCCTATCCGTGCGGTTTGAGCAGGCTTAACTGGTTGTTGTTTGCAGGTGGCGCGGCTAACACTATGGAGCCAAGAGTTTGGTTCTGATTTCGGTCAGGTTCAGTGAAGCTTGCGGTTTGCAATCGACGGCTTGCCAGTTTTCTCTCTGCTTCAACTTTTCCAAGTTCAATAACCTGTCTGCCGAACTCGGCGGTTAGGCAGTCTGTTCTTCAGTTCGGCGGCAGCTTGCAGCAGTCAGCGAATAACGGTGTGTCCGCGCGACCTTGCGGTCTCGACGGACTCCGTGTTTTATTCGTCTTCTAGCAGCAGTTCGGGCGGTCTCGGCGACTTCGGCGGACTGGGCGGTCTCCGTTTCTATCCGCTCGGATTGTTTTGTAATCTTTTCTATTTTCCTTTGTATATTGGTGAAATCATGTCTCGCCATGTATACCTCGTCCTGTAAAGAAGTTAATAAAAATTTGATCTGTTTGTCTCTTCTGGTTGCATATGGTGTTTGAGCTTGCTTTCCAAGTTTTCGCTTGATCAATTTGTGATTTTGATAGCTCTGAGAATATTAAGTTGGCGTCAGACTACCTCGTTGATCATCTTGAGAAAATTCAACAAGGGTTACCGCTCATCAACCTGTGATTAACACCACCTATCTGTGTAAGAATGCGGATACCAAAACCAAACCGCGTGGGGTAACATGTCTAACCGCTCATGCGGTAAGAACCAGTCCCGTAGATAAGCGGACAACAATCGACAGACCGCGTGGACTTAGGCAATCAAGTTGACAGCCACACGTCCTGAGTCAATCCGAGCCGTGATGATTTGTTGTCTCTGCGACTAGGCAACACCAAGGACTTGATCACACATCACCGTGACCAAGTCAATATACTTTAGCGAACTCTGGCTTCAGACCGCGAGAGCAGAACACAACGAACTGTGTGGTTAGCCTCCGCTATCCGCGCTAACCGGTTGCCTCTACGCAAGCCAGAGAACCTGTCAGCTTCAAGCGGACTCCGCGGTCTCTCAACCCAGTCCGCGACAGCCTCGGTTAGCCAACGCTAACCTCCGGTTACCTCCCAGGGTGCTTGGTGAAGCAGACCGCAGAACAGAGAGCAAAAGTCAGAACCCGGCTATCCGCCACACCAAGCCGCATAGCCGGCGTCGGACTCCGCAGTCTATGCGGTCTGCACAATCAGACCATCCACTTCCACTTCAACAAATTCAACAGACAGGAGTCGTTACATTCTTGGATTTCTTACCTGCCATGGAATCGGCAAAAAGAATGGATGAACACGAGCACGCAAGGATTAATCTCTCCGTGAACCTGAACTCGACTTGCAATTAACTCAGAGCTCCGGCTTGCACTCTAATGGGGATAATGGCTCGCCCTCCTTCTCCTTCTCCTTATGCTAAGAAAGAGAAACTTATCGATGAAATGAATTGGTTTTCAGCCTCCTAGATGACCAAAATGTCTCTGAAAAAGATCACAGCCATCAGATTTATAGAAACTCTATCAAACAGCTCCGAAAAATGAGTTTTTTTTTTCTGTTTGCCTCATCAAACGTCCTCGAACACGCCCCGAAAACGTCAGTGTAATCAGGGCGTGTAAGGCTCTATCACAAGCGATGTTTCTGGGTGGTACACGCCCATGTAACAAGAGCATGTAATTTTAATGGCAACACAAGCTCGTGTGCTGGGCGTGTAATCTTAATGGCAGTGCCTGCCTAGTTTACATGCTCGTGTACGTACCCAATGGCGTGTACATCTTATTGTTGTCATACAACCCTCTGAAGCACCCCTACACAGTCCCTAATTTTTGTGGGACTTCCCTACACGGCTACACCCCTTAGGACCCAAATGCCCACATTTAAATTCAATTTTTGAGGCGTTTGTTACAAGAACAATGGAGAGTCGAGGATTATCAGAGGCCCCACCACATCCTCCAAAACAATATTTGCCGGAAACACTGAATATGGAGGACATTTGGTGATCGCCGCCTTGCCCGCCCTTTTAATGTTTATTTTATTATTTTATAAACGCGATTAAATGTATAATTTTGTTTTTTTGCTTTGTAAGAAAAAGTATAACTTTGCTTATCCGATTGATTATGACCGTTTAAAGTTTATATAAATTATTTTTTTAATTGGAGGAGGAATCAGGAATGTTTCCTGGAAGGTGCAATAACTGTGGAAAGATGGATTCGGCTGGAGAGCAAGTCAGAGAGGTATTTATGCGAGAAAATTAAAATGCTATATTATATTTATATATATATATTTTTTTGCAAAATAAAATAAGAGTGGTGACTGTTAGGTGCAGTCTTATTTTCACTATGTGCAAATCAGTAAAAAAACCACCGTCGAATAAGACTAAAAGCTCTGAACGGTGAGAAAACTTAAGTGCAGCCCGGTTCATTTTTCACTCCCCTCCGTGCGGCAGTTCGCGTGAAGGGTGAATGGGCGACCGAAAACCTACTCGCCGCTGCAAATCGTCGCCCTCAACTTCCTCCACCCTTCTCGCCAGCAAATGTCTCCCCCACCTCCAGTTCTTGCATCCCTTGCGGACGATGAATTTTCCCCTATCTTCATTGATTCTCCATCGAGGTAAAACTCTACCAGATCAAGCTTTCTTTCTATTTTTTTGCATTTTTGTCGGATTATTTTCATGTCGGCGTGCATTTAGCAGCGTCGTTATCTTCTCCTGAGGACGGTGAATCTCGAGAAATCGTAATATTAATGCAGTTTAAAATAAACATTTTTTTAATTAATGTAAAAAATGATTATACACTATTTATATATATTTTTTGTTAAAACAATCTCAACATTATTCGTATATTATTACTTTTATGATTATTTTTTCAAATTAAATTAACTAGTTCGTATCATTACTTTTCAACTTTAATAAAGTTGGTATGCTTAATAATAAGTCTACCCTACAGGGATCTGGATCCTCTCCATTTCGGATGAAATGGAGGGGGTCCATTTCATTATTTAATGGAGAGGATAAGTTCAAAAGATATTAAGTGGTCAGGATTTTTTTGGCTTTAAAAAAATATAAAAGGAGGGAAAATGATGAACCCGTCGGATCAAAAAGCACTCAATCCTGACCGTGAAATGGATCCCCTCCATTTCATCCGAAATGGAGAGGATCCTGGAGCACCCTACAGGTATAGCGGTATAGGAGCTCTACAAATTTCTTTTAATTTTATAGATTTTTATCATTAATTTTAATTTAAAAATAGGCGATTGTTATTAGCACTACAGTTTTGATTAGTCGCACATTATTTTCTCCTAATTTCTCATGCTTTTTGAAAATACGCCTTTTACATGCATTTTTAGGAAAAATGTTCAACATGAAAGTTGTAGATCTCGACAAAATCTACAAATTTCGTGTTGAACACTTTTCCTAAAAATGCATGTACAATGCGTACTTTGAAAAATACACCCAGATCTCGTATTTTTTGAAAATAAGTCTTGTACATGCATTTTTAGGCAAAGTGTTCAACATGAAAGTTGTAGATTTTGTTGAGATCTACAACTTCCGTGTTGAACACTTTTCTTAAAAATGCATGTACAAAACGTATTTTCAAAAGGCGCGAGAAATTATGAGAAAATAATGTGCGACTATCCAAAACTGTAGTGCTAATAACAATCGCCTAAAAATAATGTATAATTACTTAAATGAGTTTTGTTTTTTTTAATAGATTATAATATACGGTGACTCATTACATAAAAAAATAAGACTATATTTGATTATTTTGAATGTTTCATTTAATGATTATTTTTCCTTTTAATATGATAAAGATAATAATTTACCAATTAGAGCGGGCTTTAGTATGAAACCATTTACGCATTAAAGCGGGCTTTATGGCCCGTAAGCAGTTATATAACTGGCAACCTTGATATCCTAAAAAAAATAAGGTGATCCGCACTGCAGTTTTGGTTATTCGCAAATATTTTTTTCTTAATTTTTCGCGCCTTTTGGAAATACGTCTTGTACATGCATTTTCAGGAAAAGTGTTCAACACGAAAGTTGTAGATCTCATCGAGATCTACAACTTTCGTGTTGAACACTTTTTCTGAAAATGCATGTACAAGACGTACTTTGAAAATACACCCAGATTTCGCGTCTTTTAGAAATACGTCTTGTACATGCATTTTCAGGAAAAGTGTTCAACACAAAAGTTGTAGATCTCGATGAGATCTACAACTTTGGTGTTGAACACTTTTCGTAAAAATGCATGTACAAAACGTATTTCTAAAAGACGCGAAAAATTGGGAAAAAAAAGTGCGGATAACCAAAACTGTAGTGCGGATAACACTCACCAAAAATAATGGGCTAGCCCTATAATAAATTAAGTGCTTATTAGCCAGCCCACAAATTTATTTGTTTCTCTGTTAGGCAGAAAGTTGGTGGACTGATGGTCATGAATGTGAGGGTTATGAACTGTCGTAGTTCTTGAATGTCCAACCGCACCTAAGGAACTCTACATGCTTTTATGTTCAAAACTAGCTTTCTTCTTGATGGTGGGCATAACCGCTTTCAAGTCGAGCATATATTCTATGACTACGAAGCTTTTGTCAGAACTCACAAGAGCAAAAACGTCCTTCCAAACGGAGTCATAGTTTACAAGAAAAGCGAGCAAACGAGAGGAGACTTCCATAGGAATTAGAGAAAGTTGAAAACCTTAACCACCGGCGTCATCACTTCCATTTCGATACTTCAAGCGACGCTTCCTCTCAAGCTCTAACACATGTTGAAAGCGAAAATTTTGTAGGGTTTTTAATGAGTAGATATATATGTTGTAAAATCCGGTACAATTCACAGACATATCTATAATAATATTGCAGTAACAAGACCACAATATGATCACAAATTTATTATAATGAAAATATAAATCAAATACAGGAGAAAAATAGACCGTCCGGTGAAACGCACGCGGATGCGCCGGACGCGCGCGATCCGCAAGAAAATAGTAGATCTGGATTGCAATCCGCCTTGCGGACGCACAAGGTTCACTGAACCTTCAACGTCGAAGTCCGACGTTCAACCGCACCACCACCGGAGAACAACGCCGCCACCGGAGAACAACGCCGCCACCGGAGAACAACGCCACCACCGGAGAACAACGCCACCACCGGAGAGAAACACCGTCGAGGCTAACTGCACACACGCACGCCGTCGACACCGCGCCACTCACTCCAAAGAACGAACACTGCAACACCGACGACAAACTTTAACAAGTCCGGCGGCAACTCCCTCTCTCAACGCCGGCGGGTACCTCCTCCAAGACCGGCAACAACACTCTAGGTCGACGGCCTCTTCGAGTGCACGAGAGAGAGAGAGAGAGAGAGAGAGAGAGGGGGGGGGGACGGACTCCTCCAATGCTCCAGACGGCTCCTCCTCCACAAAAGCTACCGACGGTTATCTCCAATGAAAATTTCAGCGGCTCTCTCATGTGAACAAAACTGGGCATATAAATAATGGCATTGGGTTTTGTTCCAAGGAATGGAGGATGGCTACTAGGCTTCTCTCAAAAGGGATAGAAATATATCCTCTCCCCAAAATCATGGGAGTCAAAACAAGAAAAAAATGATTTCCATTTTTTCTTATTTAAGTGGCAAAGATCCGAATCAATCCAAAAACAGCAACAATATGGACATAAAATTATTTGATAGTTGCTAAATTATGAATATAATTGGGCAAAACATATTCTAAGTTGACTATAAAGCCATATAATGTAAAATTTGCTTAATTTTCCAAATGAATTCAGTCTATACATTCATTCTAGGGGTGTCCAAAAAAACCGGGTTCACCGAGCCGGCCCGGCCCGGCCCGGTGAAAAGCCCGGTAGGCCCGGTCCCGGGCCAAGCCCGGTTCGGGCCCAGGCCGGGCCATGGGGCCCTTGCGGGCCCCAGTCCAAAACCACTGCCCGGCCCGGTGCCCGGCCCGGGCCGAGCCGGGCAAAGCCCGGTCACCGGGCTTAGCCCGGGCCGGGCCGGGCAAAGCCCGGTCACCGGGCTTAGCCCGGGCCTGGAAAAGCCCGGGCAAAGCCCGGGCTGCTGGAACCAACGGCTCTAAGAGCCGTTGGTTCCAACCAACGGCTCTTAGAGCCGTTGGTTGCCAGCCAGCAACCAACGGCTCTAAGAGCCGTTGGCCTGCTGCCAAGCAGCCACTTGGGCTGCTATTTGCAGCCCAAGTGGCTGCTTTTTTTAATTTTTTTTAATTAAAATTTTAAAAAAAAAAAAAAAAACCTATAAATTCCCCCCCCCCTCCCCCCTCCTTTCTTCCTTTCACCCTCCCACCCCCTCTCTCTCTCTCTCAACTCTATTTATTTTTTCTCGCGAGCATGTCGTCAACGCAGGCGTCGTCTTCCTCATCCGTCGCTCACGAAGTGGTGGAGCACAAGCGTACGGCGGCAGTTTGGGAATATTTCGACTTAGTACAAGTCGGCGCGGAGCAAAAGGCGAGGTGCAAACAGTGCTCGAAATTACTTTCGACCGCTGGCAACTCGACACTCGCAAGACATGTTAAGTCTTGCGCAGCCAAACAAGCTCCTCCCGAGTCGACCCAGGCGCAATTATCGGCATCCGGACAAATCTGGACATACGATCAAGGTCGGCAGCGAGAGCTGCAGGTGAAGAATATCATCAGACGCGGGTTGGCGTTCAACCACTACGACAATGAAGAAGAGACCGAGTACATTCACCAAGGGCTACAACCCAAATATCACCAAGTAAGTCGATCTTCTATTAGACGCGACGCGCTTAAATATTACTTAGAGGCAAAACAAATTTTAATAAATTTTTTTGAAATTTTTTTTTGTAATTGTATATATATTTTTTAAATTTTTATATAAAATTTAGTATATAATTTTTTATTAAAAAAAATATAAAATAATAACCGGGCCCGGGCTAAGCCCGGGCCCGGCCCGGGCCGGCCTGGGGGGCCTTACCAGGCCCCCCCCCCCCAGGGGGCATTGCCCGGCCCGGCCCGGCCCAGCTGCTTCTTAGGCCCGGGCCCGGGCCCGGTTGGGAAAAGCCCGGGCCCGGCAGGCCCGGGCCAAGCCCGGGCCCGGCGGGCTTTATGTGCACCCCTGATTCATTCACTATCAAAATTCCATATATAAACAGTCATTCACTATCACTTCTATTAGTGAGACCTGCCATGCTGATCATGAAGGGCTCAACTCTTCGCCTTCATTGCTCGTATCGCTTGATTGTTTGCCCGCTCGGGAATGAAGAGGAAGATCGAGGCCACATGCCCAGTCGGCTAGCTGTTCAATGACAACGACGAAGGAAAAAAGGGGCAATGACACCGCGCGAATGCATTGGAAGATTAGGGCACAAGCGGCAGAATTGAATGCCAATCTATAACGACGCAAAATCAAAGTGGAAATAGGAATTTAGCGGGTTTCCTCTATTTACACGCCCTGACACGTGATCGGGCGTATCTTAGCATGGATCTACTCTTTGCCTCTAGGGAGAATTTTTGTGCATACCTACTATCAAAATATAAACTTAGAGGCGAAGTTTATGTAATTCCGAAAGATAGAGAAGTATGTAATTATGTAAATTCCAAGGAGAAATTTGATCAATTAATAATTGTTTATTTATATAGAAAAATGTGATAAGTAAATAAATTTCACTAGCTCAATTTCTTATTTTAATTTATGAAAGATAGAATGATAATTTATGGTTGATTTTAAAGTCAAAGAGTACTACATAAGTAAATTTATAATGATGCAAATTTAAATTTTATTAACATCTATTTAATCTTTATTTATGGTAATCAACACTAAATTTTTTTATTTGGAAATTATTGAAAATTGGGACAAGCTACTATGCACGTAGACGTGCACAAAAAGACCCCCGGGCCAGATAAAAACCGGTCCCTGGAAGGACCGGTTTTTTCCGGTCCGGTCCCGGACCGGTCCCTGGCAAAACCGGTCCCGGTCCGGGACCGGTCTTCCCCCTAAAAAGGGGGACTGCCGGGACCGGAATACCGGTCCCAAACCGGTCCCAAACCGGTCCTGGACCGGTCCGGTCCCGGGCTAGCCCAATTATTTTTTTTTTTATTTTTTTTAATTATTTTAATTTATTTACCAAAAATATTCAAATGAAAAATAATTGAAATAGTACAAAATCTTAAATGAAAGAAATAATTGTATTATCATCTTAAAAAATTATAAAATTCCAAAATAATACCTAAAAATTACAAATCAAGATTATAAAAAAGTTTAAAATTACAAATTACAAAATACATGTTACAAAATACAACTTAAAAAATAACAAAAAAATACAACATTTGAAATTTTAAATTTCAAATTTTCGTTCCGAGTTTTAATTTTGGCCGGCCAAATTAAGATTGTTCAGTTCTTCTTCAACGTCGGAATCGCTATCTTCGATTGATGCGACGTGCTGTCTCCTCCTAATGGCATCCAAATGGTCCTTGTAGCAAATGCAAATCTCCAAGGACTCTTTGCTCAAACGGCTCCTTCGCTCGTTCAGAATCCTGCCACTCAAAGAAAACGCAGACTCCGAAGCTACCGTACTAGCTTGGATAGTTAGTAAATCTCGGGTCATTAAGGCCATAATAGGATACATATTAATTTTATTTTTCCACCAATTTAAAATATCAAAATTTTTTTATTTCGTGTGTGCTCATAAATTCTTGAAATTGTGTTTTACTATATAAACTGTACAACCCCATATTCGCTGGGTGGGACCCGGAGACACCACTGAGGGATTGGGCTAGGCTTAGGTTAGCCCTGGGTCAGCCCTAAGACATACTTATAGAGTTCTCGCCCTGAAGGGGCTCTCGCCCAAGGCAGATAGTCGAGCTCTCGGCAGGAGAGATCGTCGACCGACCAAGGCAGATAGTCGAGCTCTTGGCAGGAGAGATCGTCGACCGACCAAGGCCGATAGTCGAGCTCTCGGTGGGAGAGATCGTCGACCACGGAAGCTTCCGCCTTAGGGCAAGCTCCCGCCCAGGGGAGGCGAGAAGGCCCCAAGTAGGCCTTCCGCCCGCGGTAGTTTCAAAACCGTGGAGGGCGCGAACCTCCCTGGCAAGGGGGTCTCGCCAAGGTTGGCCCGGGTGGGGGTCCAGCGGGAGCCTCCTCAACCAGGGTTCTCGCCAAGTGGGCCCACGTGGTGGGGGCCCGGCGCTCATAAAGAGGATTATTTTATAATATATTATCCCGAGGTGAAATTACCCAAATGCCCCTTTAAGTGACAGCGGGATTTGGCTATTGGCAGACCCCTCAGGGGTATTTCAGTATTTTCAGGCCAAAGGAAGGCTATAAAAAGACCCATAAGGGCTCTTTAGAAGGGAAGCTGATCATTTTTCCTCTAGCCTTAGTGCCTTCTGAAGAGCTCCCAGCCCAGCATTTGGCTTTGGAGGGGAAGCTCTCAGATCTTCCGGGTGTGTGGTGGGACCTCCCAGCTGAGGCTTTGGGTCTGTGTTAGGGCCTTAGCAACCCGTCAGGGGTCGAGGTTTGAGAGAAGTAGGCATTGACTGCACTTTGGTTCGTGAACATTTGTTGAGGTCAATTTTGGCTTCAACAGTTCTGGTGCGGTGAGCGTGGAAGCAGCCAGTGCAAGAAAATCTTGAGTTAAGTCCCATGGCAGGAGGCGAGGGTGAAGGATCAGGCGCGGGAGGATCCCCCACCCGGGTGGACGAGGCGACGAGAAAAATGTTTGAGGACTTCAGGCGAGAAGTCATGCAGACGATCAACTTGGCCTTCTCGGCAAGGAACGAGTGGGAGACGCCGCAGGTTCCGGTGGAGGTGGTTCCGCTGCTAGGCGAGAACGCTCCAGGGCAGCGCCCCGGGAAGGAGGTCCCGGTGGAGGCAGGCGAGAGGGACGTGGCCGCGCGGGAGCTTTTCCCAGGCCAGCGTCTCGAGAAGGGGCTTCCGGCGGATCTGGGCGAGAAGGAGGCGACGGTGCGGGAGCTCTTCCCTGGGCAGGGTCTCGCGGATCGGTCCAGCCAACCGAGGTCGCGAGACGTGCCTTCTCGCCAGGCAGGGGGCGAGACCCCCTTTAGTGAGCTCATTGTCTCGGCTCCAGTGCCGGAGGGGTTCCGGGAGCCAGACATGACCTACTACACCGGGAAGGATGACCCGGTCCAGCACGTGCAATGGTTCGAGGACGTGGTGTCCATCAGGCAAATGTCGGATGCCTTCAAGTGTCGGCTTTTTGCCATCACTCTGAAAGAAAAAGCCAGGGACTGGTTCCACCAGTTGCCGGCAAGTTCCATCTACAGCTTTGAGGATCTGCGGAGGGGTTTTCTGTTGAGATTCTCGACTTCGAAGAAAAGGAAGAAGGAGGCTGAGTGCCTGTTTGCAGTGAGGCAGGGGCCGGAGGAGACATTGGGTCGCTATGTCGACCGTTCCAAGAGGAGGTTCTCCTGGTCCAGGAGGTCCCGGGGTATGCGCTGATGCTAGCCTTCACCCTGGGGCTGAGGCCAGGGTTCTTTAGCATGGAGTTGAAGAGAGTGCCCCCTCTCTCTTTTGAGGAGCTCATGGAGAGGGCGGCGAAGGAGATAGACTTTGAGAGGGCAAACCCTGCGTTTGCAAGAAAGCTGGCCAGGCTGGCCGAGGACGACGTGAAGGAGCCGGTGGCGGGGAGGCAGAGAGAGCAGAGAGAGCAGAGGGAGCAGAGGGAGCCGAGGGAAGACCGGAGAAGAGAAGAGCCCCGAGGGCAGGGGCAACAGCATGGGGGGGCCAGGGAGCCAAACAACCGACTGGGTTGGAGGCCTCAGGAGGGTCGCCCCCAGGGCCAGGGAGGACTTCAGGGAAGAGATAACTTCCGGGAGCCCAGAAGGCTGGAGCAGGGAGGATGGCGACAAGGACCAAGGGGTCATTTCCCACCGCCGCAGGAGGCTATGGAGGTGGGAAGGGGAAGAGGAAGAAGATTTCGGGGAGCCGGAAGAAGGGGAGGAGGAGAAGGAAGAGGGGGCAGGGTGGCGTTGCCTTATTGTGACTTCCATCAGGAGGAAGGTCACGCAACGGCCACCTGCCCAGAGTTTCTGGAGATTAGAGGGGCCAGAGTGGCCGGAAGACAAGATCCGCCTGCAAGGATCGTCGAAGTACAGCGGGAAGAGGTGGAGGACAGATGTGAAGACAGGATTGACGTGGGGACCCGAGGGGGATTGGAGTGATCCACGGGGGAGTGGGGATCGAGGCAACCCGCAAGGGGAGCCTTCAAACCATGTTCCGCCGAGGGGTCGCCTCGACCTCCCAGGCTCCACCCCCAGAGGAGAAGATCACTTTCTCATCCGCGGATATGCCAGACTACGAGGACCCGTTCTGCGACGCGCTTGTGATCCAGACAGCGGTAGAAAACTACACCGTCTCCCGGATACTGGTGGATAATGGGAGCTCGGTGAATGTGATCTTCAAGAAGGCCTTCGATGAGATGAGAGTGGAAGGAAAAAGGGTCCTGGCTTCCGATGGACCGCTTTTTGGCTTCTCCGGAGAAAGGAAAGAAGTGGAAGGGGGAGTGGGCCTGCATGTGAGGCTTGGGGGCGTCTCACGGAACTGTCGGTTCGTGATCGTGGACGCCCCGAGTAGTTACAATGCCATCTTCGGGCGTCCCCTCATCAGCGCCTTTCGCTGTGTACCCTCCTCGTACCACCAATGCCTCAAGTTCAACAATGGAGGGGTACAGGTTAGGATCAGGGGGGATCCGAAGATGGCAAGGCAGTGCTATGTGACGGCGGTTAACACCGTGTCATGGATGGAGGAGGCAGAGGAGTTGGAAAGGGAGATGGCCGAGCAGGAAGGAGTTGGGGAAGGGGGGATGAGCCTGGGAGAGGCGATGGAGGTTGCTGAGGAGATAGCGGAGGCGGAGGAGTCGGGGAAGATCAGCCCAGAAGAGGCGAGAGGAGTGGGGGATGAAGAAGAGCAGAGGCAGGAGGAGAGCCTGGAGGAGGCGATGGAAGTTGATGAGGTTGGGGGAGAAGAGCTCGAGTTTGAGCGGGAAGAGGCAAGGGTAAGTTGGGAGCGGTCGGGGCTGGAGCCGGCCGAAGAGGTGGTGGAGATGGAGGTGCTTACAAGAGCGGGGGAGGTGCAAAGGATTCGGATCAACGGAGGCTTGAGCCTTGAGGATCAGGAGCGGATGCGAGCCTGCATCCAGGGCAACGTTGACATCTTCGCTTGGAGCGCGGCAGACATGCCGGGCATCGACGCGGACGTGGCCTGTCACCGCTTGAACCTGGATTCCAGAGCCCGCCCCATACGCCAAAAGATGAGGGCCATCGCCACCAAGCTAGAAGCCCCCATCCGAGAGGAGGTCCAAAAGCTCCTGGACGCAGGCTTCATCTCAGAGATCCAGTATCCAGGCTGGATCTCCAACGTGGTAATGGTAAAGAAGGGAGGAGGAAAATGGCGCATGTGTATCGATTTTTCCTTATTAAATAAATCATGCCCCAAGGATTGTTACCCCTTGCCTCGAATCGACGCGCTGGTTGACTCAGCCGTCGGTTTTTCTCTTATGAGTTTTTTAGATGCATTTTCAGGTTACCACCAGATCCGGATGCACCCTCCTGATGTCAAGGATGTTTCCTTCATCACAAGAGAGGGATGCTTCAGCTATAAGATGATGCCCTTCGGATTAAAGAATGCAGGGGCAACATACCAACGCATGATGGATCGAGTCTTTCGAGATCAAAGGGGAAGGAACCTGGAGGTCTATGTGGATGACCTCATGGTCAAGAGCAAGTGTGTTGATTCCCACTTGCGAGACTTGGAGGAGACGTTCGCCACCCTGCGGAAGTTCAAGATGAGGTTGAACCCCTTGAAGTGCGTCTTCGGGGCTAGTCGCGGCAAATTCCTCGGGCACCTCTTGACTCCCGCGGGGGTAGAACCCAACCCTGATAAGGTTAAGGCTATTCTAGACCTAGAATCGCCTCGCAACGCCAAGGAGATCCAGCGCTTGACCGGGAAGTTGGCCGGGTTAAGCAGGTTCCTCTCGCGGTCAGGGGATAGATGTTCCTCCTTCTTCAAAGTACTTCGTGGCAACCAAGCATTCGAATGGACGGCCGAGTGCGAAGAGGCTTTTCAGGGGCTGAAGAGGCAACTCTCCCAAGCTCCGTTACTTCAAAGCCCAAAGGAGGGGGAGGACCTAGCCTTGTATCTAGGAGTGGGAGGAGAGGCGGTGAGCTCCGTCTTGGTTAGGGAAGAGGGGAAGAAGCAATTACCCGTCTATTATGTCAGCCGAATCTTAAAAAAGGCAGAGCTCCGATACCCCATCCTGGAGAAGCTAGCATATGCTTTGGTCATCTCAGCTAGGAAGCTTCGCCCTTACTTTCAAGCACACTCGATTAGGGTGGTAACAGACCATCCCCTTCGCAAGGTCTTGGAGGGGTGGAACATTCAGGAAGGTTGGCAAAGTGGTCCATCGAGCTAAGCGAGTTTGACATCTCTTTCGTCCCGAGGCTCTCTATCAAAGCCCAGGCCGTAGCGGATTTCCTGGCGGACTATGTTACCGAGGCCGAGGCTGAAGAGCCAAAGCCGCAAGAAGCGTGGAAGATGGTGGTCGACGGGGCCTCAGGAAGGCACTCCCTGGGAGGAGGTGTGGTGTTGGTAAGTCCTCAGGGAGTTACCATAGAGCAAGCAGTGACCTTCCACTTCCCTGTAACCAATAACCAAGCGGAGTATGAGGCTGTGATAGCTGGCCTTCGCTTGGCAAAGGAGCTGGAAATCCAGGATGTGGAGGCTTTCACCGACTCAATGGTGGTAGCATCGCAGATCCGAGGCGAGTTCGAGGCCCGGGAGCCTACCCTCGCAAGATATCTATCAAAGGTAAGAACTATTATTGGAGGTTTCCGTTCTTTTTCTATTCAACATGTTCCCAGGGAGGAAAGCATGGCAGCTGATCGACTGGCGAAGTTCGGGCCTCGGGGAGGAGGTACCCTAACCGAACTATTCCGACCAGCCATTGAAGAGGGGGAGTTGATGGAGGTGAATCGGCGGTCCTCATGGATGGATCCATTGGTGACTTTCTTAACCACAGGAGAACTGTCGGAAGAAGTCAAGGATGCAAAGAGCTTCAGGCACAAGGCGGCTCATTACCTGATGCTGGAAGGGAGCTTGCATCGGAAGATGTTGTCAGGGCTCCTCGCGAGATGCGTAACCGAAGAGGAAGTCCCGAGGATCCTGGAAGAGGTGCATTCTGGAGAGTGCGGCAGCCATTCAGGGGGAGGACATTGGAAGCAAGGGTGATAAGGCAGGGATATTTCTGGCGGACCATAAGGAGGGATACCGCTGAATTCGCAAGGAGGTGTCGGAAGTGCCAAGTACATGCTCCTCTCCAGCTCCTGCCCGCCCAAAGACTTCGAAGCATCACGGCGCCATGGCCCTTCGCCATTTGGGGGATGGACCTGGTTGGACCCTTCCCTCCAGCTAGCGGGCAAAGGAGGTTCCTCCTAGTGATGATTGACTACTTCTCCAAATGGCTGGAGATCAAGCCGTTAGCCAAGGTAACCTCCCAGGTCATCAGAAACTTCGTTTGGGGGGAAATCATTTGCAGGCACGGATTGCCCCAAGCGATAGTGACAGACAATGGACCTCAGTTTGCCAGTGAAGAATTCATCGGTTTCTGCACCCAATTGGGGATTGACCTCAGGTTCGCCTCTGTCCATCATCCTCGGAGCAATGGTCAGGTGGAGGCGGCAAACAAAGTCATTGTCAACTTGCTCAAAAAGAAGGTGGAAAACCTGAAGGGTAGTTGGGTGGAACAGCTCCCTTCCGTCCTGTGGGCCTTGCGAACAACTCCGAACACGGCCACAGGAGAGACCCCCTTCAAGCTCTCTCATGGGTGTGAGGCTGTCCTCCCTGTCGAGTTCGAGGTTCGGTCCCCAAGGGTTACGGCCGCAGCAGAGGGAAACGAAGCTTGGAGGTTGGAGAACGAGGAAGGGTTGCGCCTCTCATTAGATATGGTGGAAGAGCTGCGGGATGTTGCCGCCATCAGGCAAGAAGAAATAAAACGGCGAATGGCTCGGTACTTCGATAAGCACATCAGAGTCAAGCAATTCGCCGAGGGGGATCTAGTACTGAAAAAGGTCGACGCAGCGGGAAGGTCGGCCGCGGTTGGTAAACTCAACCCTAGCTGGGAAGGGCCTTACATAGTAGAGAAGGCTCTGGTTAACGGAGGCTACTATCTCCAGGACGCGGAGGGAAGGACCTTGAGTCACACCTGGAATGGTGATGACCTGAAGCGCTTCTACCCGTAGGAGAGAAAGAAGGATTGTAGTGTTGTAAACAACTGTTGCATTTTCAATAAGTTTATTTCAAAATGTTGACTGTCGCTGAATAGGCAATCTTTATGTTTTAGTTTTAACTGGCTAGGATCCCTCATCTCAGTGATAGAATAGGCCTGGTTGAAGGGATCTTCATCGACACCCCGAGCTCGGCTCGGCCCCAGGTAGACCCGCTGCGCAGGCTCTCATCTAGCTGGCAGGTCCGAAGGCTCGCCTGTGGGGGAGAGGTTTGGTTATCTTCATCAACACCCCGAGCTCGGCTCGGCCCCAGGTAGACCCGCTGCGCAGGCTCTCATCTAGCTGGCAGGTCCGAAGGCTCGCCTGTGGGGGAGAGGTTTGGTTATCTTCATCAACACCCCGAGCTCGGCTCGGCCCCAGGTAGACCCGCTGCGCAGGCTCTCATCTAGCTGGCAGGTCCGAAGGCTCGCCTGTGGGGGAGAGGTTTGGTTATCTTCATCAACACCCCGAGCTCGGCTCGGCCCCAGGTAGACCCGCTGCGCAGGCTCTCATCTAGCTGGCAGGTCCGAAGGCTCGCCTGTGGGGGAGAGGTTTGGTTATCTTCATCAACACCCCGAGCTCGGCTCGGCCCCAGGTAGACCCGCTGCGCAGGCTCTCATCTAGCTGGCAGGTCCGAAGGCTCGCCTGTGGGGGAGAGGTTTGGTTATCTTCATCAACACCCCGAGCTCGGCTCGGCCCCAGGTAGACCCGCTGCGCAGGCTCTCATCTAGCTGGCAGGTCCGAAGGCTCGCCTGTGGGGGAGAGGTTTG
Organism: Platanthera zijinensis; assembly: GCA_039513925.1. NCBI lineage: Eukaryota > Viridiplantae > Streptophyta > Magnoliopsida > Asparagales > Orchidaceae > Platanthera > Platanthera zijinensis. The sequence goes on along the minus strand of CM077090.1, from coordinate 7,199,926 downwards.
GTTATCTTCATCAACACCCCGAGCTCGGCTCGGCCCCAGGTAGACCCGCTGCGCAGGCTCTCATCTAGCTGGCAGGTCCGAAGGCTCGCCTGTGGGGGAGAGGTTTGGTTATCTTCATCAACACCCCGAGCTCGGCTCGGCCCCAGGTAGACCCGCTGCGCAGGCTCTCATCAAGCTGGCAGGTCCGAAGGCTCGCCTGTGGGGGATAGGTTGGCTCTTGTGATACTTTGTTCTTAGCCACTTCAACGACACCCCGAGCTCGGCTCGGCCCCAGGCAGACCCGCTGCGCAGGCTCTCATCAAGCTGGCAGGTCCGAAGGCTCGCCTGTGGGGGATAGGTTGGCTCTTGTGATACTTTGTTCTTAGCCACTTCAACGACACCCCGAGCTCGGCTCGGCCCCAGGCAGACCCGCTGCGCAGGCTCTCATCAAGCTGGCAGGTCCGAAGGCTCGCCTGTGGGGGATAGGTTGGCTCTTGTGATACTTTGTTCTTAGCCACTTCAACGACACCCCGAGCTCGGCTCGGCCCCAGGTAGACCCGCTGCGCAGGCTCTCATCAAGCTGGCAGGTCCGAAGGCTCGCCTGTGGGGGATAGGTTAGCTCTTGCGATACTTTGCTCTTAGCCACTCCGACACCCCGAGCTCGGCTCGGCCCCAGGTAGACCCGCTGCGCAGGCTCTCATCAAGCTGGCAGGCCCGAAGGCTCGCCTGCGGGGGATAGGTGAAGTCCTTGACCTTTTGATCCTTGGTTCCTGATTGGTAACTACTACGTTACAACGAGCTCGGCTCAAACCCCGTAGACCCGCCGCGCGGGCACCCATGTGAGCTAGCAGGTCCAACGGCTCGCCGACGGGGTAGGGGTTTGATTGGTTGGAAAAATAAGTGGGCAGGACCCTGACCTAGACCGGGGGCAAATCCCTGAAGGGTCTCGGTTCAGGGGTCTCGGCCAGTAAAGGTCTCGGCTCAGGGGTCTCGCCCAGTAAAAGTCTTGGCTTGGAGGTCTCAGCAGATCGCGGCCCGGAGGTTTCGGCCAGTGAGGATCACGGCCCAGAGGTCTCGGCCAGCAAAGGTCTCGGTTAAAGGAGGCTCTCGCAAAAAGAAAGCTCCCGGCGGGCCCAGGCAGGACGATTCAATCGACGATGCGAGGTTTCCGCCTAGCTGATCTCTAAGTAGGGTCACCCTAAAGAGACTAAGGGTCTCGGCGGAAGCTCGCGCGGAGGTCATTCGGCATAGTAATATACGCTTAAAAAAAACACAATGACAGTGAAGAAATGAAACATTACTTTATATAAGGTTAATTACAAAGTGAGGAGCTTCTCGCTCATTACAAAAGGATATTCAAAGTAAAAGACAACTCAAGGAGACGCGCTGTAGTCCCCACTGGTGCTCTCGCTTGAAGCATCGCCAGAGCCTTCCCCGGACGTCTCGTCAACAGCGGGAGAGGACCTCGGGACGTCTGAGAGCGGCGAGTCCGGCGCGCCCGGGGGTTTGGGAACCGGGTCGTAAAGCCAAGGGAGAAGCTGGCGAGCGTCGATGGTTGCGCCATCCTCCCGGAACAGCTCGACGTCTCGCAGCGTCTCGAGCGTCAGCCTGACGGTCGCTTGAGCGTTGGCTTGAAGCAGCTTATCGACGTCATACTCCGAGAGGTAGCGGCTCCGCAACCGCGCATCTAGCTCCGGGGGCGGGCCCTTCGCTAGCTCTGCGCGGAGCTGTTCCCTCAGAAGGACGCTCTCGCAGCGCGCGTTGGCCAGATCTGCGCGAAGCTCCCTGACTTGGGCGGAATCCTGCAAAAGGGACAAAAGATCTTAGTCGCGCATTACACAGTAGAAACTTCGAGGAAACGGGGGCAAGGGCTCAGGAAGGTCTCGCCTACCTCGGTCGCGGGGCGCAGAGACAGCGCCAATTTGGCATCCGCGAGCTCCTGTTGAGCTCTCGCGAGTTCTTCCTCCGCGACATGCGCGCGAGCTATCGCGTCCTCCCTCGCCTTGCGCATATCGGTAAAATTCTTGTCAAGGGTGATGCCTCGGCGCGCACACATATGCGTGAGCTCGAACGCGCGCATCAGGGCCCGGGTGGCGTCGAAGGCTAGGAGGCGGGTGGACATCTGGTCAAAAACGCCGGCATCCTCCCGGCTGTAGAGACCATACCCAAGCGAGAAGGCCTCGCCGGTCACATTCTCCCCCTCCGCCCATCTGGGAAGGAGGGTTGAAACCCTGATCGTGTTTGACTCAGGGTCCCATTCCATCTGAGGCTTCCCCTCCGAGTCGGCGTATCTAACGCCGAAGCCAAAGTTTCGGTGCCCTCTCGGCACCTCCGGGGGCGGGACGCTGGCGGAGGTTTCGGCGGCGACCACTTCTCCACCAGCCTCGCTTACGGCCGATATATTCCTGGCGGAAGCCTCGGCACGGCTCTTGGCGGCGGCATCCATCTCGCTGGCCATCTGAAGGATCGCTTCAAAGGACCTGCCCTCGGGAGGAGGTTGGACAGGCGGGACGGCCGGGGCTTTTCCCTTCTCAAGGGCAGAGGGTTTCGGCCTCTTCAGTGTGCGGAGAGGAGGAAGGGTGGCCTTCCGCTTCTTGGCCGGTGGCGGCATGGAAGGGGTTGGATCTTCTCGGCAGGCGCTGGCGCTGGCTTCCGCGAGCGCAAGGGGGCCTCTCGCTGCCAGACCCCCGACACCCCGTCCTGCGGCGAAGGGTTGGCGCAGAGGAACCTCCCGCTCTCCTGCAAAGTAAAAACGCTTTAGCACTTCAGCGCAAGAAAATCTTTGATAGAAAAAGGGAATCTGAGGCGAGACCGTACCTTCGCCCGATTGAACAAGTGGGAGGGAGTCGACGTCCCGCAGAAGATAGGGGACGTCGAACTCCTTGTTCCCGAAGAATTCCAGGATTGCGCTCTCGCGCGATCCCAGAGCGGGCGGCTTGTAGGCAGCGTCTTCATACTGGACGGGCTGAAGCGGGACGTTGCCGAAGTCCCCGCTGGCGTATACGAACTTCTCGCCCCAATGGTGGTGCTTATTGGCGAGACCGGTAACCTCGAGCTGTTGACCGGAGAAGAAAACTACCCCCCCCCCCCTTGGCACGGAAGTTGAATAGCTTCCGGAAGATGGGCAGGCTAAACTCGATCCTCTCGGATCGCATATAGCATATGAATGCTATAAGGATCGCGACGGAGTTCGGGTTTAGCTGGGCGGGCACCACCCCATAATAACGGAGAGCTAACCGAACCTCCGGCCACAGGGGGAGGCGGAAGCCCACCTCGAAATGCTCGAGGGGGATGGCAAGCTCTCCCGCCCCGGGGGTATTCACCCTATCATGATTCCCCGGGTTCCGCGCCGAGAAGCCGGCGGGAACGTAGCGGTCGACGATCGCGTTGTATTCGTCGAGGGTGAGCTTGCAGGAAGGGAAGAGATGTTTCTGGAAGGCTTCCGCGCAATGGGCGCGACCCTTGCTCTCGCCAGGCATGGCTAGTTCGTGAGTAAGAGCGAGAGCTGTAAGGGAGTCGAAGCGGGAGCGGGAACGCGAGAGCACGGAGGGAGGCTGAGGTTCCGGATCGGAGAAGTAAATGCGGTTGGTAGACTTCTCTATTTATAGGGAATCGTAGTCATCATGAGTTCATCCGGCGGAGAGAGAAAGTGACAGCGGAGTACAGCTGTCAGAATCCGGGCTAACGGCGCCTCGGTTCTCCCCCTCAGGATGACGGCGGTCAACGGTCGCTACGGGTTTCGACGCGACTGCCTGGATCGGCGCAAGCCTCCTAGACTGGCGCAAGCCTCCTGGGTTAACGCAAACCTCCTAGATCAGCGCAAGCATCCTAGATCGGGGTCAGCGCCTTGATTAAAAAGCCCCGCAGAACGATAAAAAGGAAAGGGAAAAGAGAGACACGGGTAGAAGCGAGACTCTCGCTAGCGCAAGCCGGATAAAACTTAATTAATAATGTTTATTACAGACATTGAAAAAGAGAAACAAGGGGAGAAGAAAAAAGAGATACATTAAGTTTCAGAGCGTGAAGGCTAGTAGGGTTTCCAGCTCCACCGTCCCCGTTCTCGCCGCCTAGTCCTTGGGGGCGCCAACGGGTTGAAGTAAGACGATAGCGTGGTACACCCAAGGTTGATCCGCCTGGCGTAGTCCCGGATCTGCGAGATGCACCTCCCTGGCGAAGACTCGGCGGAAGGCCCGCGCGGGCAATCAGTCTCGCCCAAGAAGAAGTCCCGCTCCAGAGCCTCCAGTCTTTGCTCCACGGATTCGCGGAACGCTTTCGCCGCGGCAGCATGGGCACGGTCTCGCCGGACAAGCTTGGCCAGGATGGCCGAGATCTTCCTCCGTCTCCCCTTCGCGCTCCCTGCACTGTTCAGGGTTTCCTCTATCTCGCCAGACGAAGGGAGGGGGGACTCTTCATCCTCTTCTTCCTCTTCTTCTTCTTCCTCTTCCTCTCCTTCCTCGTTGACTTCCAAGCCAGGATCACCTGCGGAAGAAACACGCGAGAATTTTGGTTAAGACATGACGATCGACAGTCCGACAAAGTTTTCGCATACCTGCGGCTGGGCGAGAACCGTCAGCCAAAGTTGGACGAGAAGGCCCGGCCCCTCCGTTGGTTCCGTAAAGGAGGTGAAGAGGCTTGCCCAGCCCCGGGCGGAAGGGCTCGCGCACGATGATCCCGGCCTGGCCGGAAGCATGAGGGGAGTGGTCTTCTCTCAAGGGGCGATCAGCATCCTTGAGAGTAGCGGAAGGTTTGGAAGCCGCCCCCCAGCCTGCAGGAGAGGATTGGCCACCGCGGGAGGCACTTCGGCGGTTCTCGTTTCATCTTCCCGGGTGGATAGACCCGGGTCGGCGGGAGCTGGCACTGCGAGAAGACGGTTCAGAAAAGAAAGGGTCTGGTTGAAATATTGACAAGGGAAAATGTACCTATTGTTCCGGTCTCGGCGGGAGGAATCCTTTCCGAGACCCGTGTTTGGCCCTCGGGGGGATGAACGGGTAGGTTCGAAGAGCTGGGCGGAATTTCGGCGTCATTATCGGGAGCGGACTCCTGCGAAAGCATACTTTAAATCATCGAATCTAATGTACAGTTAGCTCGGTAGGCACGTGCGAAAGGCTTACCTTCTGTAGGGAAGAATCTCCGGCAGGATTGGGAGTGGGGGAAGGAGGATCCCTGTTCTCGCGAGAAAGGTCCCGCCGGACCGCCTTCGCCCTTTTCTTTCCCTTCTTCTTCGGCTCCGAAGGCCCGGCGGTTGAAGTCTTTTTCGCTAACCATGGAGCCACCGCCGCACAGTTAGCCAAGGCCCGAGCTTGGGCAGCGGCTAACCGGTCTTGGAGGCCTTGCGGAAGCGGTTTGGCAGCACGTTTGGAATGCATGGTGTGCTCGCGCGAAAATCCCGGAGGCGAGAGCTCAGTCGGAAAGCCGTATTTTAAGGGCAGGACGTAGGGACGTCCATCAGTGCATATTTATAGCCGCAGTGGGACCCACCAAAAGATTCCCTCGATAGGCGGGCACGTGTCCAGCGAATATTTTGGGGGTTGGACTTGTCTTGTCGAGCGCAGGGCTAGCTCGAAAAGAGCGGGGATTGTGTACAACCCCATATTCGCTGGGTGGGACCCGGAGACACCACTGAGGGATTGGGCTAGGCTTAGGTTAGCCCTGGGTCAGCCCTAAGACATACTTATAGAGTTCTCGCCCTGAAGGGGCTCTCGCCCAAGGCAGATAGTCGAGCTCTCGGCAGGAGAGATCGTCGACCGACCAAGGCAGATAGTCGAGCTCTTGGCAGGAGAGATCGTCGACCGACCAAGGCCGATAGTCGAGCTCTCGGTGGGAGAGATCGTCGACCACGGAAGCTTCCGCCTTAGGGCAAGCTCCCGCCCAGGGGAGGCGAGAAGGCCCCAAGTAGGCCTTCCGCCCGCGGTAGTTTCAAAACCGTGGAGGGCGCGAACCTCCCTGGCAAGGGGGTCTCGCCAAGGTTGGCCCGGGTGGGGGTCCAGCGGGAGCCTCCTCAACCAGGGTTCTCGCCAAGTGGGCCCACGTGGTGGGGGCCCGGCGCTCATAAAGAGGATTATTTTATAATATATTATCCCGAGGTGAAATTACCCAAATGCCCCTTTAAGTGACAGCGGGATTTGGCTATTGGCAGACCCCTCAGGGGTATTTCAGTATTTTCAGGCCAAAGGAAGGCTATAAAAAGACCCATAAGGGCTCTTTAGAAGGGAAGCTGATCATTTTTCCTCTAGCCTTAGTGCCTTCTGAAGAGCTCCCAGCCCAGCATTTGGCTTTGGAGGGGAAGCTCTCAGATCTTCCGGGTGTGTGGTGGGACCTCCCAGCTGAGGCTTTGGGTCTGTGTTAGGGCCTTAGCAACCCGTCAGGGGTCGAGGTTTGAGAGAAGTAGGCATTGACTGCACTTTGGTTCGTGAACATTTGTTGAGGTCAATTTTGGCTTCAACATAAACCTAATTCATTTAAAGTGCTCGAGGTTCGTTGTTTTTTCCTAGATGCTAATTCTAAAATTTTATTTTTCAAAATATCTTTTGTTTTAGGTTGGGCGGATTCTTCTCTAGGTCGCGATCCATATAACTGGTCATAATAATTATAAAAATTTGTAAAATCGGAATTAAATTTTGAAATGCTAATATTATCAAAAAAATTATATGTTTCGCTCAAATTTAAATTACTATTAATTTCTTCTATTAGATTTTCTACTCCTTCTACACCCATTAAAGGATTTAAAGCGGCTGCGCAAGAAAACATGGGAGGCATTTCTTTATAATATTTTAAAAAATTTTCTTCAATTATTCTTATTAATGAACACCATCGATCATTTTTCTTATAATTTTTAAAAGTTTCTGTAATTAATACAAAATTTTCGATAACTAATGAACTAGTCGGATAATAAACTCCAGATAAAATCGTTGTTGCTCGATAAAAAATTTCTAGTAAATTTATATAATCTTCAATCACGACCCAATCAGACGCGTGTAAATCATGTGTTTCAATACTATTATAAAATTCCATTAGTAATGATTTTTGTAAAACGGTTCTTTTTAACATTTTATAAGTAGAGTTTTATCTTACAGGCATATCAAATTGAGGACTTAAAAATTTCTTACCTTGTGAAGTTACAAATTTTTTGAAATCTTGTTTTCTTTTTTTAGAACTATAAATAATTTTTAACATCGTTCTGATTTTTGAAACGTAGTTATTCATAAATTCTAAACTATCTTGTACAATTAAATTAAAAACGTGACACACGCATCGAGTATGAAAAAATATTCCGTTTAATATTGGATTCAAATCTTCTTCTAAATATTTAATAGCAACCGTATTATTAGTAGCGTTATCGAATGAAATACTCATTATTTTATCTTTAATTTTAAATTCTCTAATACATTTTATAATGGTTTGATAAATAGCTCTACCGGTGTGCGGAAATTCGAAACCCTCAAAACAAATAATACGTTTATTTAACTCCCAAGAATCGAGATCGATCCAATGACAAGTAATACAAATATAAGAAATACCATTTGCTATACTACTCCTCCAAACGTCACTCGTTAAACTCACTCGACCTTCAAAAGTTTCAAAATAATTTATTAAATATTGTTTAGGCTGTAAATATGCGTGTAAAGCATCACGCCTAAGTGTAGTTCTACTTACCTGATGATATTTAGGTTGAAGCGCTTCGTGTATATACTCCGTCATTTCTTCGTTATCGTAGTGGTTGAATGATAGTCCGCATCTGATGACATTCTCCATTTGCCGCTCTCGTTGTCGAGCTTGATCATACGTCCAAATTTGTCCGCTAGCCGAAATTTGTGCCTGACTTGACTCCGGGGCTCGTTTAGAGACACACGAAAGAATGTGTCGGGAGAGCGTTGAGTTGCCGCCGAGAGCCATTAGCTTCGCGCAATGTCTGCACTTCGCCTTGAATTCGCTGCCGATCCGAACTTTTTCAAAGTGCTCCCATACTGGAGCTTTGTGTCTGTGCTCTATTATCTCATGAGCGACAGAAGAGGAGGAAGACGCCGGCATCGATGAAGAGGAATCCATTAAAGAGAGAGAGTGTGTGAGAAATTGAGAGAGAGAGAGAGTGAGAGAGTGTGAAATGAGAAGAGGTGAAAATGAGAGGGGAGGGGGGATTTTATAGTTTTTTTTTATTTATTAATAAAAAATTATATAAAAAAATAAAAATAATAATTAAAAAAAAAGTAAAAAAACGGCTCTAATTAGAGCCGTTGGGGAGGCTGGTAGCCTCCCCTGCTGGCTGCTGCCAGGCATTATTACCTGGCAGCTTTGCTGCCAGGTAATAATTGCCTAGGCAGCTAGGCTGCCTAGGCAATTATTACCTGGCAGCAAAGCTGCCAGGTAATAAGCCTGGGACCGGTCCAAGGCCGGTCTTAAACCGGTCTTTGCCTAGGACCGGTCCAGGACCGGTCTTTCCCTGGGACCGGTCTTGGACCGGTCCCAGGGAAAAAAAGGGGGTCTTGTTAGGCCCCCTGGGACCGGTCCGGGACCGGACCGGTCCTAACCGGGACCGGTCCCGAGCCAGTCCTTACCGGGCCGGTCCCAACCGGTCCCGTTGGGACCGGTCTTTTTGTACACGCCTATATGCACGAGTCCTGCAAACTCACATAGGCTCCACTCATGTGCAAAAGCTAAATTTGCGACCCAACTCACCCAAAATCCCGGAGTGTTAGGAAGGGCGCTACCAATTCCTTTATATTATTTTAGCAGGACCGGTCAAACTGTTCGCATGGCTCCCTCGCACTTAAACCGTGCCTGGAACTCCCCTGTACTCATGTCCGGAGCCAACCCGACTCCCTTGCATTAAACCGTACCATGGAGTTCCCCTGCACCAATGCCAGGAGCTAACCCAGGTGCGCCCGGGAGGCACCTCATCCAACACCTGGATGACGGGCCACACCCAACACAGCTGGACTGTAATCCGTGCACTCCAATCTTTTATCCTCCCCGATATTGGGAGGTAGGGTGTAACGCCCCCTGTTTTTATGTATTTATATAATTCTCCTTGGGCGTTACGTGGATGCTTTTTCCGGCTCGGGTCGTTGTTAGAGTACCTCGTTAGGTGTTCTTAGAGGTTATAGCCTGTTGTCTGGTTTCCCCAGCTAGCCGGCATCTGTTTTGGAGGCCCGGCTGAGCCTCTTAGGGAATCCTTGTGCTTTGGCTTCGGGCGAGGTTAGGTCGAGTGTGTGATCGTCAGAAGTTATTTCTGACTTCGCCGTTGTATTCGTAGCCCGAGTATTTGTCTACGGTGCGAGTTTGGTCAAAAACCGAGAATGTTAAGTTTTGTGTCGTTCCGACGGTCGTTGGTTAGCGAGTCATCACCTTATGCGAGCGTGTTTGCATGTTTATGTTTTCTCGGCACCGCGAGCGGTATGGGCGAGCCGATGCGTAATTGCACGTGCGCGTGCGTGTGCGGGCGTGCGGGGTAGAACTTGTGCGCGCGGGTGCATGTTAATGGACGTATATATATATATATATATATATATATATATATATATATATATATATATATATATATATATTAGTGTATGTAACTAGCATGGTTAGTGGTTTTCTTAATTAATTAGTGAGTATATAGTTATTAGATTTATAGTATTATGATTGGTTACGGGAGTTTATGTATTGGTTAATATTAGGTTCCATTAAATCATGGAGTTTAATTAGTTAAGAGTTATATTAGTGTATAGTGTAGTATTTATTTCATTTAGACAGGTTTTTATTAGTATATATATATTTAGACAGGTTTTTATTTCATTTAGATCATTTTCTCGACATAATATTTAGACAGGTTTTTATTAGTGTATAGTGTAGTATTTAGACAGGTTTTATTATATTATAAATAATAGGTTTCCTTCCCCCCCATTTACCGTCAGACAACACAAAAAAAAAAAAGAAACCGTCGGCCTGTAGAACCGAGCGGGGGAAGTAGGGGGCGGGACCTTGCCGCTGCTCCGACCGCCCGATCTCCGGCGATTTAATCCCCCAAATCTCCTTCCGAGGCCAGATCCGAACTCCCCTCTCCGAGATCTTCCTTCCGAGGTAACCTATTTGGTATTTCACCATGTTTTGTTTGTGAATCGGGGTGTGAGTTCGCCCTTTTTGTTTCCTTGATTTTCTTAGTTGTTTTCTCTGATTTTCCTAGCATATTTGCGTGCTTGTGGCCGGCCGGATTGCAAGGTTGTGTTGGCGAAATTTTTTATGGAGAATCGAGGCAAGTGCGCCCTTCGCCCTTGCCGCTTGACCCTTTAATTCGTTGTTTGTTGTTTTATTTTCGTATATTGGTTATCTAAATTGCTCCTACCCAAAACCGTAACGTTGTCTGATTTAGAACGCTCTTCTGTGGGTAGTTGTTCTTGTTGCAGCTTTGTCATGATAGGCATAAAAGGAAAAAAAAAACTGCAGTGTTTACGGAATTGCATTATGCCCAATAACTTGTTAACCCCATTGCTCTCACGGTAGGATTAGACTCTTGGTAGTGGTAAATTGCTATGGAAACAAATTCTTTTATTAAAGTTGTGCACGAGTCACTTGTTAGAACCCCGTGGAATGCAACTTATTGCGAAACCTGTGGTTTGCCCCTTGGGTGGAGCCATGTCTAGTTTTTTTTGGTATAGTGAGTCCCTCCTTCTCGAGTTGGTTTAGCATAATTTAGTCGTAGACGTGGCGAAATCAAATGAACTGTATAGGTTCGTTATTAAATTAGTTATTTTATACGTGTAGTTTGGGATCAAGTTACGGGCGTAGGTTCAAGGTCCTATCGTTGCGGGTGTTTAGTATTTAGCTGTTTATACTTATTTAGTAGCGAGTCACGGTTTCTATTTTGTTTATATATGGCTCCTAGGTAGGTTGCTCTAGTGAGTTTAGGGTCCTTGACTTTCTTGGTGGTTCATGAAGCCACCAGTCAGGGTTTTCCTGAGTCACTTAGTGCTGGAGCAGGATGTGATTGAGGGGAGAGTTGGACCGATGCCGCCACCCTTATTTTCTTCTTGTCTTATTAAGGCAGCATGGGCTGTTTGGTTGAGTTGGACCGGTGCCGCCACCACAGCCCTCGAAGATATTTTAGGCCTGCTAGACTTGGTTGACATGCGGTCACCAGTTTAGGCCTTTGTTACTGAGTTGTCCACCTCCAGTACTAGGTGATTCTTTCCGCTCTAGCCCTGTGTTAAGATATTATTTACTGTGCTAATCCTTTTGGCAGGGATTCTTGAAAGTTCGGCTTCATTCGTGCACTTGGTGCACACCCTTTTTTACCTCTTTCACCGTTTGAAGAGTACTTTTAAATTCCCGTTTTTAATTCCTGCTTTTACTACTGTACCTTCCTTTCCTGTTGATTATAGTTTGTTGAGGTATTCTTTTCTTTCTGAATACCTCAGGTACAGGTTTTTAGCCGACAGTGCGGCTAGGGTGCTCCAGAGATTCTCAGTGTTTTGCTGCTGTTGTGAGTCCTTCACTCGGGAGGTAGTTTCTTTAGACTTGTAGTACAGATGTACCTACGCACCAGTGGGTTCGTGTCAGTTGTTGGCGCCCACTGGTGGTTTCTCTTTTAGACACTTTGTACTTGCTTACTCTGTTAGATTTACTGCTTTGCTTTTGTTAAACTTGCTCTTGGGATGATTTATATTAGGGTGCTAGTTACTTTTAAAACCTAAAAACACTATTAAGTATATGTATAACTCATGATCTGCATGTTTTACAAACTCAAGCACTATCTTCAAGGCGACGTAAAAAGATCGTTTTCTTAAATATATATACATAAATTAAATCTAGGGTCTTGCGTAGTATCAGGTGCCCCCCTTGGGGACACTGTTGCGCTCTCTCTTAGGGTGTATAAATGTAAACAAAGTATTTTCCGCTACGTACATGTATAATTTTGAAGTATGGACTAGATGGTCCACAGAGCCGAGGGATACGGCCTTAAAATTATAATCAGATTTCTAATAATTTAACTTTCGGCTTTTTAAAAATGGAGTAGCTAGTGTTTAGCCTGAGTGTCAGCAGTTATCCCCTGCTTGACGTGGCATCACGACGCGTGTTTTTCTCAGCCTCTGATAATTTTTAACTCGGAGAAAAATACGGGTTGTGACAGTTGGTATCAGAGGGAGGTTGTCTGACAAATTGTCGGGCAACTTTTCCCTGTAAGTGTTAGATGTTTAAGAGTCATATCATACACACACCGACATGTCATCAGCACGCCTTGGCCGAAGCACGAACACTACACTCATAGCATAACATGAAGTATACGGGGCATATTATGTAGTATGGGATGCATAATATGTGTTCGTATATGGATCCACCATAGGGGCAACATGTGAGGGTTATGTAGTATGGGATGCATAACCTCACCACATGGATGCGACTAGCACGTTTTCTTTTTTGTTGCATGAAAATGTTATGTATTATGGGATGCATAACATTTTCATGCGTACGTCGCTCATAACATGCATTAGGACCTTTTCTAGAATGCATAGCACAAACATGCATGACATAACATTGCATAAGCACAACGTGCCAAGCTAAAGACTTGCATGATGACATGTGTACACACATAATTTTTGGGTCAAAAAGAAAATAAATTCATGCATTCCCGATTTAGGCACAAGAGTTAGGGCGATGATGGTAAACCATCTCAGGATACATATGACCTTAACTTCACTTTATCAAAAAAAAAAATATATATATATATATAATAAAATCCCAGAGCAAGTTGGCAGTGAAAGCAAGTACTTATGTAGATTTGTCTGTACCTGTTTGGTTTTGTCCTAGTGGTTGAACCAGGTTTTGATGATTGTTTGTTTATTCCTTTTTTAGCATGGCGCCGAAGCGTAGAGTGACGAGGTCGACTCCCCAATTTGAGGGCGAGTCTTCTGGCGCTCAAAGCGATGCAGTGGTGGCTAGTCTGAGACAGAGCAACGAGGCCCTATCAAGGCAGATGGTAGAGGTTCAGTCTCAGGTTCAGTCCTTGGTTGCGGTAGTGGCGGGGCTAGTTCCGAGAGCGCAGGATCCGGCTGGGGGTGCTGCTGACCCAGCCCCTCTTGTACCTCCTGCCCCTGTGGTGCCTCCTGTTGCGGTGCCCCCGGAGATGACCTTCATCTCCCAGTTTCAGCGATTGCAGCCCCCGACTTACGATGGCAGAGCAGATTTCATGGTGCTCGACGACTGGGTAATCTCTATTGAGGAGATGTTTCAGTATTCCGGTGTGTCCGAGGATCAGAAGGTGATGCTGGCTGCCTATCAACTGAAGGGGTTGGCGAAAAGCTGGTGGATGAGAGAGAAGGAGGGAATGGTAGGAGGATGCACTTGGGCTTCCTTCAAGGAAATTTTGATGAGAAAGTTTCTACCTGGAGTGGAGCGGGATAGATTGATGAACGATTTCTTGCACCTGAAGCAGAGGCAGCTCACTGTCAGCGGTTATGAGATTGAGTTTAGCAAGCTCAGTCGGTTTGCCCCCAGTTTGGTGAGCTCGGAGGAGGATAGAGTGAAGCGCTTCCTTGGTGGGCTGAGGAGTGATGTCCAGCAGCTAGCGGTTGCCCATGGAGCGGTGACTTATGCCGGTGCAGTTGAGGCTGCTTTGAAAGTGGAGGCCATCGAGAATGCAAAGCAGAGAGGGCAGCAGGCGAGAAATGATAAGTGGAAGGCTGTCGAAGCAAAGGGCTCTCAGGTGACAGGTGCCCCTTCCAGTAAGAAGAGCAAGGAGATTTGTGGTTTCTGTGGCCGCCCGGGCCACCCGGCGGAGAGATGTTTCAAGAGGATAGCAGCGCAGAAGGAGCAGGTGCATGCCATTCAGGGTGCCCCCAGTCAGAGGGCAGTGTGTTCCTTGTGCAAGAAAGAGGGGCATGACGTTGCCCGTTGCTGGTTGAAGGACAAGGTCTGCTATCAGTGCGGACAGAAGGGCCATACCAAGGCCAGGTGCCCACAGCTTCAGCCGGTGCTCAAGCCTGTTCCTCTTCAGTCCTTGCCACCGCCTCCGTCTACGGAGAAAGGCAAGGGAAAGCTGAACGTGATTTCTTCAGCGGAGGCTCAGACTTCGACGCAAGTCATCTCAGGTAGACTCTCTCTCTTGTCTTTTTACTTCAGTACAGTTTTAGCATTGTAATTTCCTCTCATAGATGCATGTGCAAATCTTTTATTTTTATAGGGAGTTTTAAGGTAAAGAACCGCTGGGCACGCGTTCTCTTTGACTCAGGTGCTACCCACTCATTTGTGGCTAGGGCCTTCGTAGAACGGTTCCAGTTAGTTCTTGATCGTGTCGGTGAGGCCTTTTGCGTTAAGTTCCCCTCGGGAGACTCCGTGGTATCAGATCGGGGCATTCTAGATTGCCCTATTCTTTTGGGGGATTTTCTGGCCAAGGCAGACCTGAAGGTTATCGACTTGGAGGATTTCGATGTAATCCTAGGCATGGATTGGTTGTCCCGTTATGATGCAGTTATTCAGTGCAGGGGAAAGCGTCTGGATTTTAGGAGGGACAACGGTCAACCTGGGAGTATTTATGGTGATCCGCATCAGGGCTCTCCGGCGATCTCTGCGGTACGTGCTCATAGGCTTTTTGGTTCTGGCTGTTTTGCTTGCGTGGTTTCGATGCTGGGGACTGTTAGCAGTGGGCCGCAGTTAGATGAGATTCCTGTTGCGCGGGAGTTTCCAGATGTTTTTCCTAGCGATCTCCCTGGTCTTCCTCCAGACAGAGACGTTGAGTTCGTAATTGACTTGGAGCCCGGTACGCGTCCCATTGCTAAGGCGTCGTATCGGATGGCCCCGCGAGAGTTGCAGGAGTTGCGCACTCAGTTGGATGAGTTATTGGAGAAGGGTTTCATAAGGCCGAGTTCGTCGCCCTGGGGTGCTCCCGTGCTCTTTGTAAAGAAAAAGGATGGTTCGATGCGGCTTTGCATCGATTATAGAGAACTGAACAAGGTCACCATCAAGAACAGATACCCCCTGCCTAGGATCGATGACCTCTTCGATCAGTTGCGTGGAAGCGCTGTTTTCTCCAAGATTGACCTTCGTTCAGGCTATCATCAGCTTAGGATCCGTGAGTCGGATATTCCGCGGACTGCTTTCAGGTCAAGGCATGGGCACTTCGAGTTCCTGGTTATGTCGTTTGGGTTGACCAACGCGCCGTCAGCATTCATGGACATGATGAACCGGGTGTTCAAAGATTTTCTGGACAAGTTTGTGGTCGTATTCATAGACGACGTTCTGATTTATTCTCGGAATGCTGCGGAGCATGATCAACACTTACGGTTGGTGTTATCTGCCTTGAGAGACCATCAGTTATTTGCCAAGCTGAATAAATGTGAGTTTTGGTTGCCCCAGGTGTCTTTCTTGGGCCATGTGGTGAACAAGGATGGCATTTCGGTTGACCCAGAAAAGATTTCTGCAGTGATGGAGTGGCATAGGCCGAGCACACCTAAGGAGATTAGGAGCTTCTTGGGTTTGGCCGGCTATTATAGGAGGTTTGTTGAGGGGTTTTCTACTTTGGCAGCGCCGTTGACTAAGCTGACGCAGAAGAACGTGGCCTTCATTTGGAACGAGAAGTGCGAGGAAGCTTTTCTGGAGCTGAAGAGCAGGTTGTGCTCTGCCCCGGTGTTAACCTTGCCTACGGAGGGCAAAGATTATGATGTGTATGTGGACGCCTCGCATGTTGGACTCGGAGGTGTGTTGATGCAAGAGGGGAAGGTGATTGCGTATGGATCGCGACAATTGAAGACTCATGAGAGGAATTACCCTACGCATGATCTGGAGTTCGCAGCGGTGATCTTTGCCTTGAAATTGTGGAGACATTTACTTTATGGGGCGCAGTGCAAGATCTTCACCGATCATAAAAGCCTGAAGTATGTTTTCACCCAGAAGGAGCTGAATTTGCGGCAACGACGCTGGTTGGAGTATGTTGCGGATTACGAAGTGGAGATCCAGTACCATCCGGGCAAGGCCAACGTGGTGGCTGACGCCCTGAGCCGTAGGACGGGAAAGATCTTTAACCTCTCAGTTGAGCGTTGGTGGAGGAGTTCCTCTTAATGAACATCTCGGTGGGGTGCAGTAACTTGCAGAGCAGTTTGGTCGCAGATGAGCCTTCTTGGATTTCTCTTACTAGGCTGCACCAGAAGGAGGACCTAGATCTTTTGCACCTGTACCTCAGGACTGAGAAAGGGGAGTTGCCGGATTTCTCCATTGACGATTCGGGTACTTTGAAGTACCGCGGCAGGTTTTGCATCCCCGCGGTTGGAGGCATCAGGAGTATGGTATGCAAAGAGGCGCATGGATCCAGTGTTGCCTACCACCCCGGAGCTACCAAGATGTATCATGATTTGAAGCAGATCGCCTGGTGGTGTGGTATGAAGGGGGATATAGCTCGGTATGTTTCAGAATGTTACACTTGCAAGCGGGTGAAGGCCGATCATGGAAGGCCGGGTGGCAAGTTGACACCTTTGGAGATCCCGACTTGGAAGTGGGAAAGTATCTCGATGGACTTTATTACGGGCTTACCGAGATCTCCGCGAGGCTTTGACTCTGTTTGGGTGATAGTGGACAGACTGACGAAGTGTGCCCATTTCGTGCCGTATAAGGTTGATTATCCGATGAGTAAGATAGCAGAGCTGTATTTGAGCGAGGTCATCCGATTGCATGGGGTTCCAGTTAGCATCATATCTGATCGAGATTCCAGGTTTACTTCCCGTTTCTGGAAGAGCTTGCAGGAGGGTTTGGGCACGGACTTGAGGTATTCCACCGCCTACCACCCGCAGACCAACGGGCAGACGGAGCGCGTCAACCAGATTGTGGAGGATATGATCCGCTGTTATATTCTGGACCACGAGGGAGCGTGGGATGAGCGCTTGAGGTTGATGGAGTTCGCTTACAACAACAGCTATCAGGAGAGCCTTCAGATGGCTCCTTTTGAAGCCTTATACGGGAGGCATTGCAGGACGCCGTTGTTTTGGGCTGAGGTTGGTGAGAAGCCCCTGTTGGGTCCTGATGCACTCGAAGAAATGGAGGTTTCCGTGAAGCTTATTCGGGAGAAGCTTCGGGTGGCTCAGGAGAGGTACGAGAAGAACGCTAACCGGCGTAGGTCCGATTTGGAGTTTTTAGTGGAGGATTTGGTGTTCCTGAAGGTCTCCCCGATGGTTGGAGTGAAGAGGTTCGGCAAGAACCATAAGCTGGATCCGAGATATGTGGGTCCATTCAGGATTTTGGAGCGTATTGGTGTGGCAGCGTACAGACTGGATCTGCCAGCGACCTTCCCAGGCGTGCACAATGTGTTCCATGTTAGTCAGCTGCGGAAGTGTGTGCGGAGTAGTAGGCAAGTGATGGATGCGGTGCCTCAGTTGGAGCCAAATCTGACCTTCGTGGAAGAGCCGGTCCGCATTCTGGATGCGCAGGATAGAGTGTTGCGGCGAAAGACCATACCCATGGTTAAAGTCTTGTGGAGGAATCAGGAGGTGGAAAGCGCCACTTGGGAGTTGGAGTCGGCGATGAGGGAGGCTCACCCTCATCTCTTCCCTTGAGTTTGGGTCAGGTATGTTTTGTTTTCACCTCTCTAGCTCATGTTAGACTATTCATGTTTCTTCCCGGTTGGGAGCTTGTGCGTAAAGTTTCGGGGCGAAACTTTCTTTTAGGAGGGGTGACTGTAACGCCCCCTGTTTTTATGTATTTATCTAATTCTCCTTGGGCGTTACGTGGATGCTTTTTCCGGCTCGGGTCGTTGTTAGAGTACCTCGTTAGGTGTTCTTAGAGGTTATAGCCTGTTGTCTGGTTTCCCCAGCTAGCCGGCGTCTGTTTTGGAGGCCCGGCTGAGCCTCTTAGGGAATCCTTGTGCTTTGGCTTCGGGCGAGGTTAGGTCGAGTGTGTGATCGTCAGAAGTTATTTCTGACTTCGCCGTTGTATTCGTAGCCCGAGTATTTGTCTACGGTGCGAGTTTGGTCAAAAACCGAGAATGTTAAGTTTTGTGTCGTTCCGACGGTCGTTGGTTAGCGAGTCGTCACCTTATGCGAGCGTGTTTGCATGTTTATGTTTTCTCGGCACCGCGAGCGGTATGGGCGAGCCGATGCGTAATTGCACGTGCGCGTGCGTGTGCGGGCGTGCGGGGTAGAACTTGTGCGCGCGGGTGCATGTTAATGGACGTATATATATATATATATATATATATATATATATATATATATATATATATATATATATATATATATATATTAGTGTATGTAACTAGCATGGTTAGTGGTTTTCTTAATTAATTAGTGAGTAT
Organism: Platanthera zijinensis; assembly: GCA_039513925.1. Lineage (NCBI taxonomy): Eukaryota > Viridiplantae > Streptophyta > Magnoliopsida > Asparagales > Orchidaceae > Platanthera > Platanthera zijinensis. Next base: position 7,181,697 of record CM077090.1, on the reverse strand, counting down.
ATAGTTATTAGATTTATAGTATTATGATTGGTTACGGGAGTTTATGTATTGGTTAATATTAGGTTCCATTAAATCATGGAGTTTAATTAGTTAAGAGTTATATTAGTGTATAGTGTAGTATTTATTTCATTTAGACAGGTTTTTATTAGTATATATATATTTAGACAGGTTTTTATTTCATTTAGATCATTTTCTCGGCATAATATTTAGACAGGTTTTTATTAGTGTATAGTGTAGTATTTAGACAGGTTTTATTATATTATAAATAATAGGTTTCCTTCCCCCCCATTTACCGTCAGACAACACAAAAAAAAAAAAGAAACCGTCGGCCTGTAGAACCGAGCGGGGGAAGTAGGGGGCGGGACCTTGCCGCTGCTCCGACCGCCCGATCTCCGGCGATTTAATCCCCCAAATCTCCTTCTGAGGCCAGATCCGAACTCCCCTCTCCGAGATCTTCCTTCCGAGGTAACCTATTTGGTATTTCACCATGTTTTGTTTGTGAATCGGGGTGTGAGTTCGCCCTTTTTGTTTCCTTGATTTTCTTAGTTGTTTTCTCTGATTTTCCTAGCATATTTGCGTGCTTGTGGCCGGCCGGATTGCAAGGTTGTGTTGGCGAAATTTTTTGTGGAGAATCGAGGCAAGTGCGCCCTTCGCCCTTGCCGCTTGACCCTTTAATTCGTTGTTTGTTGTTTTATTTTCGTATATTGGTTATCTAAATTGCTCCTACCCAAAACCGTAACGTTGTCTGATTTAGAACGCTCTTCTGTGGGTAGTTGTTCTTGTTGCAGCTTTGTCATGATAGGCATAAAAGGAAAAAAAACTGCAGTGTTTACGGAATTGCATTATGCCCAATAACTTGTTAACCCCATTGCTCTCACGGTAGGATTAGACTCTTGGTAGTGGTAAATTGCTATGGAAACAAATTCTTTTATTAAAGTTGTGCACGAGTCACTTGTTAGAACCCCGTGGAATGCAACTTATTGCGAAACCTGTGGTTTGCCCCTTGGGTGGAGCCATGTCTAGTTTTTTTTTGGTATAGTGAGTCCCTCCTTCTCGAGTTGGTTTAGCATAATTTAGTCGTAGACGTGGCGAAATCAAATGAACTGTATAGGTTCGTTATTAAATTAGTTATTTTATACGTGTAGTTTGGGATCAAGTTACGGGCGTAGGTTCAAGGTCCTATCGTTGCGGGTGTTTAGTATTTAGCTGTTTATACTTATTTAGTAGCGAGTCACGGTTTCTATTTTGTTTATATATGGCTCCTAGGTAGGTTGCTCTAGTGAGTTTAGGGTCCTTGACTTTCTTGGTGGTTCATGAAGCCACCAGTCAGGGTTTTCCTGAGTCACTTAGTGCTGGAGCAGGATGTGATTGAGGGGAGAGTTGGACCGATGCCGCCACCCCTATTTTCTTCTTGTCTTATTAAGGCAGCATGGGCTGTTTGGTTGAGTTGGACCGGTGCCGCCACCACAGCCCTCGAAGATATTTTAGGCCTGCTAGACTTGGTTGACATGCGGTCACCAGTTCAGGCCTTTGTTACTGAGTTGTCCACCTCCAGTACAAGGTGATTCTTTCCGCTCTAGCCCTGTGTTAAGATATTATTTACTGTGCTAATCCTTTTGGCAGGGATTCTTGAAAGTTCGGCTTCATTCGTGCACTTGGTGCACACCCTTTTTTTACCTCTTTCACCGTTTGAAGAGTACTTTTAAATTCCCGTTTTTAATTCCTGCTTTTACTACTGTACCTTCCTTTCCTGTTGATTATAGTTTGTTGAGGTATTCTTTTCTTTCTGAATACCTCAGGTACAGGTTTTTAGCCGACAGTGCGGCTAGGGTGCTCCAGAGATTCTCAGTGTTTTGCTGCTGTTGTGAGTCCTTCACTCGGGAGGTAGTTTCTTTAGACTTGTAGTACAGATGTACCTACGCACCAGTGGGTTCGTGTCAGTTGTTGGCGCCCACTGGTGGTTTCTCTTTTAGACACTTTGTACTTGCTTACTCTGTTAGATTTACTGCTTTGCTTTTGTTAAACTTGCTCTTGGGATGATTTATATTAGGGTGCTAGTTACTTTTAAAACCTAAAAACACTATTAAGTATATGTATAACTCATGATCTGCATGTTTTACAAACTCAAGCACTATCTTCAAGGCGACGTAAAAAGATCGTTTTCTTAAATATATATACATAAATTAAATCTAGGGTCTTGCGTAGTATCAGGTGCCCCCCTTGGGGACACTGTTGCGCTCTCTCTTAGGGTGTATAAATGTAAACAAAGTATTTTCCGCTACGTACATGTATAATTTTGAAGTATGGACTAGATGGTCCACAGAGCCGAGGGATACGGCCTTAAAATTATAATCAGATTTCTAATAATTTAACTTTCGGCTTTTTAAAAATGGAGTAGCTAGTGTTTAGCCTGAGTGTCAGCAGTTATCCCCTGCTTGACGTGGCATCACGACGCGTGTTTTTCTCAGCCTCTGATAATTTTTAACTCGGAGAAAAATACGGGTTGTGACATAGGGTGTTGAGGTCAATGCTTGAACCCTCGACCTCCTTTATGAGGATGTTAACACCACTCTCCATACCCAACTGAGTTGCAGCTATATGGGTCTGCTGCCGTACTCATGCAGAGTGATTTGATTCAACTTTCAACGTACGTAAATTTAATCAGCAAGAAGAAAATCAAGCTCATCATAAGAAACTTCTTTTGATCCTTACCCACTATACTAATTAAAGAGATAGTGATGTGTATACTCAAGTTCTTGGAGGAAAAGAATGGCCATTTTAAGGATGCGGATCCTCTTTATTTGACCCTAAGAAGATGGGGTCGTCCTTAATTTAAAGGAGGCCAAATAAAAGGGATCCCCACCCTTAATTTTAAGGGGGCTAACCTTATGGATGATATTCTGAGTGTTATATGAAACCAAATGCATATAAGTTATGAAAATAATATAGAGTTCAAGCAAATATATTTGAGTATTTCTTGAGTTATGTTAGAGTTGTGATTATAATTGTATGACAACATCCACTTCTATAATCAATAAGCTACACAACATAAAGACATATTACAAGAAAGTGAAAGAGAAGAAAATAATAATAATATGATACGTGATCAATAAGCTTCACAGCGTAAGACATATTACAGTAAGAAATTTTTTGTGTGAATAACAAATGAGTTTAGGTCTTTAACAAAATATGAAAATGTGTCGTGACCAGCAAAGCATTGCGGCTAGTCAAAATCACAGTATCTTGAACAACTCACCTATTGTATATATGCACTATCTAATTTTGATTTTCTATTGATATAATATATGCATTTTATATCATCATTTATGAAAATATATAGATTTGATTTTTAGTATATTTTATTAGGGAATTAATATATATGTTGCGCTTGTCGAGACCGGCTCGAACGATTCATTGAGTTTCTTGTCACTCTAGGACTTGAATCTACGCTGGAGATACTATAAATAGTCATTCAACACCGATGAACTATTGTGGACTTTCTTAAGCGAAACCAACCACATATTTTATATTAAGCTCGAAGCTGATATGCATAAATTTATGCCCCACATCATGATTAATTTTGGTTTTTTTAACACACACCTACATAAAAGCCATCATGCATGCATACATACATGCATATATATACATACATGCATATATATATATATATATGTGTGTGTGTGGGCGCGCGCGCTTGGAGAGTATACACTCGTGCTATTTTAGAAAATTATAGTGCGAATGCGGTATTTCAGGATTTAGACCCCCTAAACAGCTTTATTTGAAAAAGTGATCAACATGAAAGTTGTAGATCTCGATGAAATCTACAACTTTCATATTGATCACTTTTTCAAATGAGAAACATTTGATGGTCCAAATTCAAAAATTCAGTATTCGCGCTATAATTTTATAAAATAGCTGGAACTAATGCCTTCTTTTCTCTCTATATATACATATATTCATAAATATCACACTTACAAATGTCTACAAAACTACTCATATATCCCATTGAAATTATATAAATTGAATAACAACACTGTTTGTAGTTTTTTATCGGTCAATTATGAGTCAATGACTACATGTATAATGCCATTTTACCTTCATTATATACTAAAATAATAATAATAATAATACATATACTTAGCCTATAAGTCCAAAAGGGCGTCGGAGACTAGCTGGCAATTTTGACTTGTTGCAATTCAAGAAGAAAGATTCACATGCATCGCCATTACTGCGTCCATGCATTATATATTAATATCTACTTTATGTCGTATGATTTATAAATATATATATCCAGTCATGGTTGAATTGAACTGAATCGTCTTAATTCGAGAGGGAGCCGTTGAATATGTAAACAGTCACAAAATAAATCAGCAGATGATGGCAAGACGTTTTACGTGAAAAAAATCCAAATTTTTTTAAAAAATCATGAGGTCAGTTTGGTACTGATCGGCCAGATCCACTAGGTTTCAGAGTGTTACAAGTAGTTGTTTCTCGAGAGTGTCAGGTCACCGCAACAACAAAGGCTTTAGACTCGAAGCCCGAAGCCCAAAGGAGATCTTAAAGTCTGTCTTCAACGAAGAACTTGAATGCCGAATGAGATTTTTGAGGGAATCTTCGAACACCGAATGGGGTCTCCGAGCAATCTTCGAGGGAAGACTTGGAAACTCTCTCTGGTGTTGAAGGCATGCAACGTGTCTTCAAATGAGGGAGACTCAGAGCTCTCAATATAGCTTTTGAAGAGGGTATCCTAGTAATTGTGCCACCCCAACTATTTGACGGGAGAACAGGAGCCCTTGATCAAGGGCACACAAAGTGCCAGTTTTGTTAATATGACAATCCTACCCCAGGGAGATTCAAGTAGTTTGTGTTGAAAGTGTTGAAGTGGGAGTGAAGTGGAGTTGAGCGGTCTGATTAGGTAGGACACACAGACCGCTGCGGCCTGGCAGATAGCTTTAGAGGATTGCCTTTGGCGGGTTGCCGGTTATCTCCTGCGATTTGGCTCATCTAGCATCCTTGGTAAACTGGGCGGTTAGGATTTTTTAATCGCAGATGTGGCAGACTCATCTGGAGTTCGCTGAGTCCGGCATAATTGTTGTTGCGGACTCTTTTGGAGCTCGCTGGTGTCCGACTGTCTTCTGTTGGAGTTGTGGAACACTTCCGGTCCTCTTGTTTCTCACACCGGGTTAGCCCACGTGAGCTTAGAGGAATCGAAGTGTGATCCCCCTCCGACATATCTGGCGCCGACGACAGCGGGGGTCCGGGGGCAGCCGCCCCCGGCGGAGGTCCCGCTGACCGGACAGCGGGCAGGGGTCCAGGGGACAGCGTCCCCGGTGGGGGTGCGGGGGCAACGCCCCCGGCCCAAGTTTTTGGGAGATATTTTCTCTAGTCGTCGAACTGGGTTCGACGTTCGTCGAACCCAGCTCGACGATCGTCGAACTGGGTTCGACGTTCGTCGAACCCAGCTCGACGATCGTCGAACTGGGTTCGACGTTCGTCGAACCCAGCTCGACGATCGTCGAACTAGGTTCGACGTCGAACGTCGAGCGCAGATCGAGGTTCGACGCGTCGAACGCAGCTCGACGTTCGACGTTCGGGCTGAGTTCGACGATCGTCGAACGCCGATCGGGCTGAGTTCGACGATCGTCGAGCGCCGTTCTGCGTTCGACGATGCTGTCATGCTGAAGCCTATTTAAGGCGTTTTCTGGTTATTTTAGGGTACGACGGGGAAAACGACGGTTAAGGCGGCGGTAGTCTTTTGGAGGTCAATCCAGAAGGTTTTCTTCTACAGTTTTCTTGTCCAGAAGAAGAGAAGGTAGGATCGGGCTTTAGATCCTTGTAACCTTTGTGTAATTTGTATTGTTCTGGTGAATACAAGAAGGTGAGGAAGAAGGGGAGAGAGGACGTAACCCGGTTTTTTTGGGTGAACCTCTGTAATATCTGTGTGTTTGATTGCTCTGTGTTTTGTTATTCGCTTTTCGAATTTCCTCTTCTCGGCGCTCCGGATTCCTTACATCTTCTGTGTTTGCGGATTGGTTGTGAGATCGTGGTGGTCAGCACAGTTGCGCGGACTGGTGTGCCTGGAGGTCGCACTGTCTGATGGGAGCCGTCCGCAATTGTGCGGACTGGTGTTGTTTTCAGCTTAGGTGCGGTCTTGTTCTCAGGCGGAGCGGCCGTTTGGAGACCGCGAAGTTTGGACTTGGTCCTGTATGACTAAGTCCAGTTTTGTTGCCGAGATCACCTGTGGTGCAGACTGCTTCTTGAGCTCGCCGAGCTTGGCAAGTTTGCGGTTTGGTCGTTAAGTCACAGACCTGAGTTTTTGTGCAGACTGAAGTTGTGTCTGCAAGCCTGGCGATCTGGTCGTTCTTACTGTCAAAGAATGGTGTCTGCGCTTCTTTGCGGATACGTGATGTTATCTACATGTTATACGAACGGTTATCTTATCACTATGGGTGATGACGACACTCCTCATCACACTTATAAATAGGAGTCATCGACTCGTCATATATAACTGTGAACAAAGAGAACTTGCTTGCGCTTGTACTTTACGGTTGCGGTTTTCTAACCGCTACGACTAAGAAAATTGATTCTGTGTAGACTGTGCGGCTAGCATCAGGCGGCTAGGCAACTATTGGAAGCTTGACGTGGAACAGTTTGCGGATAGCAAACAGCGGATAGCAGCAGGTCGCGGTCTCTGAGACTTGATCTCTTCCTTCGAGTTGCGCATAAGCATAGTAGTTTGTCCAGTCTATCAGTCGGCTCTGTTCCAGTTCAATATTTCAATAACATGTAGTTCACGCAGCTAGTTGCTATTATGTGACTTCAGCAGTTTCGGCGGAATCGACTTGTAGACTTCCGACTAGTGCGGTTACAGCTTGCTGTCCGCACGGTTAAATTCTTGTTGCAGATTTCTGTTTCCCTTGGTTATATTGCAAATCATGTCTTGCAATGTATACCTCGCTTTGTAAAGAAGTTAATTTCAATTGGATACTTTTGTGCTGTTTTTGCTACTGATTCCTACTTATCTTTGGTTGTGGTTGAGTGTTACTACGATCTCTTGTGGCTTTCCCCATAAATTTTTAAACCTTGGGCAAGGTATATGGTGACGGTAGTGATAGCAGCAGAGGCTGTGAATATGGCGGCGATGAGCATGATGAGCGCTGCAGAGGGAGACAAGCTGTAGTGAGCACGACAACGTTGAGCATCACAGAGGCAAGCGGCACCCCTAAGCACAAGTGAGTGCTCCCTTGCACAGGCGTGCGCGCGCGCGAGAGAGAGAGAGAGAGAGAGAGAGAGAGAGAGAGAGAGAGAAAGAGAGAGAGAGAGAGAGAGAGAGAGAGAGAGAGAGAGAGAGAGAGAGAGAGAGAGAGCCTGCATGTGGCTTGTGCAGGAGGGAACTCCTGCACGAGAGCCATGCGGTCGGCATCGCTCGGGTTAGCCAGGATCCGGATCCTCTCTATTTCAAATGAAATGGATCACCTCCATTTCATCATCTAATGGTTACAAAAAACTTGAAAGATATCAAGTGGTGGAGAATTTTTTGATTAAAAAAAAATCTAAAAAAGAATGGGAAATGATAAATCCGTCGGATCAAAGAGATTTTAATCTGAGCTGTGAAATGAATTCCCTCCATTTCACTTGAAATGGAGAGGATCCTAATCTGGTTAGCCAGGGGGTGTTATTGTGCGGGGGAGGTTGGTGCTTCCCACTAGGTGTATTGTGCGGGGGTGTTATCCGGATCCAAAGATTTTATTATCCGCACTCCTATTAACTTATATTTATTTTGGGACCCTAATAATAATAATAATCGTTAAATATATATAAATATTACTAAATTATAAATCCAAAGAGTTGACTTGAGTTGGCCATTTGATTGTTCAATTATTGAGGCGTGCGCCGAACGAAGAAATGGATTGCTAAGAATCAAGCATCAGTGATGCCTCTGCATCCAACAATCAATATTAAAGACTGATTTTATTATAAGCAGCATAAAATAGCATTGATTTAATAAATTAAGGTGATTGTTAATCGCAAACCGGCTATTTGTTAGTGGCATCCCGAAATCTCATAATTTTTTGCGCCTTTTTGAAATTACATTCATTTTTAGGAAAAGTGCTCAACACGAAAGTTGTAGATCTCGTCGAGATCTACAACTTTCGTGTTGAGCACTTTTTCTAAAAATGCATGTACAAGACGTACTTTGGAAATATACTCAGATTTTAAGCCTTTCAAAAATACGCCTTGTACATGCAATTTCAGGAAAAGTGTTCAACACGAAAGTTGTAGATCTTGTCGAGATCTACAACTTTCGTGTTGAACACTTTTCCTGAAATTGCATGTACAAGACGTATTTCGAAAGGCGCAAAAAATTAGCAGATTTTGGGGTGCGACTAGCCAATAACGGGTTGCGGTTAACAATCACCTAAATTAATCTAGCTATTTTCCCGGCCGCCGATTAATTATTCACCGATAGGTGTGGTCACCGTCATTGCTTGTGGTCACCGTAAGTCTGCCGACCCGGACTAATTCGATTTTTTTTTAAAACACAAACTAATTAATTCGATCTTAAATTTCTATTTTCATTATAAATTGTTCACAAAATAAATAAAAAAACAAATATTTGGATTGGTGTAAAGATTGAATACTGATATAACGTAAGATGTGAAGAACAAAAACTTATATATTTAAGTTGAAGCATCAATATAAATTTTTCTCGAATTTGATATTTGTTGTATTTCTTTTTTTTGCAATGCTTTACTTTATTAGAGATTGGCATGGTGGTGGCAGACCTAAATGCATGGATTAAACCGTCATTCGTTAAGGATCACCTAACAAACATCATCCGTTTGAACATAAAAGTGGATGAAGTTCGTTAAGTGAGCATTAACGAATAACAATTTAACCCCCCATGTTCATGACCACCACCACCATGTCAAACTGAGCCTTCGAGGTTTGTCATTCTAAACTACGATTCTCTTGTTTTCTCTGTCTGAAATGTACTGTCTATCCTTATTAGACTACACTCATCGGAATCGATTTGTTATGTTGAGCTAGATATATTGATATAATGGTAAGTGGTAACAGACACTTATTGGGTTTTGGTTAGGATTCGATAGAAATCCAATAACTCATCGGGGATTTAGGGTTACGCCTAGAAATCCCTGCTGTGAGCAATGTAGAGGTCGTTCCAAACTTGACGGCCACACGGGATTCTTCGAGCAAAGTAACATTCTCGAAGGTTTTCATTTCGTGCGCCCTAGCCCCCTGTGTCGTGTGCCCCGCCGCTCTCGTTTTTTGTGAACATCTTTCGCTCCCGTTTTCCTCGGAAAATCGATGCCGCCAAGAGAGTTCCTTGATTTCGCGAATCCACCCTTGTCGCTGATCGTGATTTCTTCATCCTGTCGTCATTCGATCGCAAAAGGAGAATCCCGCTCACGTTCTCTGCATAATAAGGAGCCGCCGCTTCATTTGCCGCTCTCCTTTTTTAGGGTTTTTTTCCAATTCTCGCGCGCAACCGTTAATTCAGATCGGGAAGAAGAAAAGTTTCCTGCCGCCTGCAAGGAAAAGGCTCGTTGTTTTTTCCACACCGATCAGGAAGAAAGAAAGGGCATCACCACTATTCTCGGTAGATCTCATCACTGCTTCCGGTGTTCTCCAGCGCGCCGCTTCAGTTCGAAAAGGCTCTCTGTTTTTAGATCCTGTGTGTCGCCTCCGACAAGAGGAAGCAAGTGAATCATGATCCTTGTTCGTTGATCGGAACATGAGCACTTTTGTTGTTGGTCGTAGGAGTTAGTTCGTCGCTCACGATCATGGTAGAGCAGATCGATTCGATCCGCCGCTGCAGATCGGAGAAAAAGGATCGTTTTTTCTCTTGACACCGGGTGTTCTGCCTCCATCCTGTCGCCTGAAGAGTTCTGTGAGGCCTTGTTGGCAACTCTTGGAGGCAGATTTCAGGTGATTGCTAAATCCTAATCAAAATGAAGAAGCTAATTAAATCTCTGGTGTCTTGAATCTCTACTTGCAGTGAGATCGTCGTCGTCGGTGTTCCTGATCTTAGCTCTTCTTCTGTTCTAGGATCTAATATAAGTTGAAGGAGGAAGTTTGAGAAAAGCCTTTTGTAGATCTGTGGATCTATTTTCTTGGAAGAAGGGACAACTTCTGTGGATTGTTTGCTAATCAGATTCAACTTTCGATGATTGTGTTCAGCCGAAGAGAAGCAAATTATTATTTACTGGATTGGATCTGATGACTTTATCGTCTCTGCTGTACAACCCCGTATCCCGCGAGTGGTCGACAGGAGTTGAACCGGCCGGCTCAGACCGTAATGTGAACCCAGCATGCCGAGCCCGAGCTCGGTAATAGCCGAGCCGAGCTCGGCGATAGTCGAGCCGAGCTCGACGATGGCCGAACGGAGCCCGGCATGCCGAGACCGAGCTCGGGTAAAGGAATAGGGCCCGGTGGTAGTCGAACCAAGCTCGACGATCCCCATGTCGAGCTCAGTTTCTGTTGGAGCTCGGCGATCGTCGTGCCGAGTCCGAGCTCGGCGGTAGTCGAGCCGAGCTCAGCGATAGTCGAGCATAGCCTGCCGAGTACGTGCTCGCCTAGGCCCAGGGCGAGGCAAGTCAGGCCCCCTGCCGAGCGAGTGCTACCTCAGGTCCAGCTCGCATCTTGGCCATGACATACTTTTACCATGTTGCCCCCTTTGGTCTGCCTGTAGTCCTCGAGAACAGTGAAGGTTGTATATTGGCAGGCCATCTTTTCCTATAAATAGGACCCAAGGGGTACCTCAGAAGGGATGCTTACCAATTCTCCGGCCTACTAGCGCTTTCTGAGGTACCTTAGCCCGGCACTTGGCTAAGGAGGGGAAGCGCTCTAAGATCTTTCGGGTGTGTGGTGGGACCTCCACGCCGGGCCCTTGGTCTGGTCCTTGGTTCTTCTTTTTTCTTGTCATTTTCTTGCAGGAGCGAAGTAGGTGCGCGGCCACCCCTTCCCCAAGGGTCGAATTCCACAGAGACCGGTTTTCCGGTTTCAACATCTGCACTTATCGGGTGACTTTGGTTTAGTTTTCTATTTTAAATCCAAACAGAGATGTATCATAAAAAGACATTGGTCAGTCTTAAAGACCTCAAATGTTTCATTTGCATTGAGAACGAGAACTGGACTAAACACGCCTTAGATACGGTTAGTAAGCAGAACTCTGCTGCTAACATGATCACGCTTTCTAAGCATAAGCCTAGGTCTGGGAAGACTAGACCGCCAACCAATGCGGCTGTAGTTGCTAATACAAGCAAGCAAATTAAGAAATTTAAAGTCAAGTGCTACAACTGCAATAAGTGGAGTCAATGTGCTTCTGAGTGCAAGCAACCTAAAAGGGTAAATCCAGCACACCAAAGACTGATAACAATGCAAATATGGTTTAACAGACTGCGCCTGCCAACTTTGTTGCCATAGTTGGAAAAAGAAAGGCTAGTACTGAGTGTTGGTTAGATTCAGGTGCTACATGCCACGTCTGCAATAATCATGTGATTTTGAAAGATGTTACTATAGCATACGGGCTGTGACTGTTGTGAATGGAGATACTGCTCAGGTACTCCAGACTAGGACTGTGGATTTGTTACTCTCTTTAAGTATGTTTTAATTTTGAAGAATATTAAATTTATGTCTACATTAGCTGCTAATTTTGTTTCAATTAATCTGTTATGTGATGTTGATGTGTCATTTAACATTAGTAGTGGCCGAATAACTTTAATGGTTAATCCGCACTATTATGGTTGTGCGTATATCGTAAATGAGTTATATAGATTGAGTCTAAGAAACAAAATAGTAAATCAGATTAGTTCAAATCCGATAGATCCTAAGAATTTACATACAAGATTAAGACACATGAACTATAGAAAATTACTGCTGATACCTAAAACTCATAATATTGTCTTAGACACAGCAATTAGGTTTGATACATGTGAAATTTGTGCTTAGACTAGGATAACTAGAATATCTTTTAGTCAGGTTTTCAGGCGCACATCATTGCTAGAGTTAATACATTCTGATATATGTGACTACAAAAGTTTTGTCATAAGATTAGGTCAGAAGTATCTGATAACCTTTATCGACGACTACTCTAGATTTAGCCGCATTCATTTCCTTAAAATCAAAGATGAAGTTTTTGAAAATTTTCGTATATTCAAAAATATGATTGAAAATTAGCTTGACATGAAAATTAAGAGGCTAAAAAGTGATAGAGAAGGAGAATTTGTATCGGGGGAGTTTAGAAAATTTCTTGTCAGTAATAACATAATCCTGGAAATCATCGCCCCGTATTCACCACAATCCAACGGTATCACTAAGAAAAAAATAGATATTAAACAGAAATGTTGAACTCTATGTTATTGAATGCTGACATACCCGCGGCCTATTGGAGTGAAGCGGTTCTCATTTTCAATCACATTCTTAATAACACTCTTATTGGGGTGAAGCAGTTCTCACTTCCAACGATATCACACGAGATGCTTTGAGCACAGTAATATGTTATAGATCGGAGCATCGTCGAAACGTCCAAATTTCATGCAAGTGATGGGAGGGATCATAAAGGAGATTGGTGATGGTCATTTTGCTATTTATATGTCGCGAATACTAACACATTTTGGAGATTCCCAAAAAATATCATTATGTCACGTATGTGCATCAAATTATGCCTGACTTGAGCTGGCTCAGATCAGGGTATATACGAAGGGTCTGTTTGGGGCAGCGGCTGCGGATCAGAAAGCTGCTTTTTGACCCGCAACAGCTATATTTTGGTGTTTGACTGAGGGGCGGATCAAAAATCTCTTTTCATAAACCACGGATTTGCTAATTTTTAGGGCGCTACTTCTCCTTCGCGTCTGGCTTTTTCAAAAATGCGGTGCCTTCCCCCGAGCCCATTATTCCTTCTCCCTGATCCCGCGGCCGCTGCCTTCTCCCCGATCCCGCAACAATCCAAAATGGCAACATCGCCGGCCGCGACAACAAGCCTTCTTCCCGATCCCGCGTCCGCCGTCTTCCCGATCCCGCGTCGCTTCCTTCTCCCCGATCCGGCGGCTCTTCTTCTCCTTCTATCGAACGGCGACATCAAGCCCTAGCATCGGCCGCGACAGCAAGCCCGAGCATCGGCCCTTGCTTCCGTCGGACGGCAGAAATAGAGGAAATCCAGTGGGTTGGATTCCGGCTCTCTCTTCCCCGTCTTTCTTCAATCAGCGGTAATTTTTCTCCTTGTGGCCTTCTCCCACGCCTTTGGCTTAAATCATGAAGTTTTTGATTTTGTGTATGTGTGTTAGTTTTTGATTTTGTGGATGTGTGTGTGTGTATATGGATGGATGTGTGTGTGTGTGTGTGTGTGTTTTTGATTTTGTGGATGTGTGTGTGTGTTTGTATGGATGGATGTGTGTGTGTGTGTGTGTTTTTTATTTTGTGGATGTGTGTGTGTGTGTTTGTATGGATGGATGTGTGTGCGTGTGTGTTTAATTTTGTGGATGTGTGTGTGTGTGTTTGTATTTTGTGGATGTGTGTGTGTGTTTGTATTTTGTTGATTTTGTGGATGTGTGTGTGTGTTTGTTTGTTTGTGTGTGTTTTTGATTTTGTGGATGTGTATGTGTGTAAGGATGGATGTGCGTGTGTGTTTGGTATGTATGGATGTGTGTGTGTGTGTGTGTGTGTGTGTGTGTGTGTGTGTGTTTGTGTTTTGTGGATGTGTGTGTGTGTGTGTGTATGTGTGTGTGTTTTTGATTTTGTGGAAGTGTGTGTGTGTCTATGGATGGATGTGTGTGTGTGTGTGTTTGTGTGTTTTTGATTTTATGGATGTGTGTGTGTGTGTTTGTATGTATGGATGTGTGTGTTTTTTTTGATTTTGTAGATGTGTGTGTATGTGTTTGTATTTTGTGGATGTGTGAGTGTGTGTGTGTGTGTTTGTGTTTTGTTGATTTTGTGGATGTGTGTGTGTGTGTGTGTGTGTTTGATTTTATGGATGTGTGTGTGTGTGTGTATATGGATGGATGTGTGTGTGTGTGTGTGTTTGATTTTGTGGATGTGTGAGTGTGTATGGATGGATGTGTGTGTGTGTTTGGCATGTATGGATGTGTGTGTGTGTGTGTGTGTTTTGTGGATGTGTGTGTGTGTGTGTGTGTTTGATTTTGTGGATGTGTGTTTGTGTGTTTTTGATTTTGTGGATGTGTGTGTGTGTTTGTATGTATGGATGTGTGTGTGTGTGCGCGTGTTTTTGATTTTGTGGATGTGTGTGTGTGTTTGTATTTTATGGATGTGTGAGTGTGTGTGTGTGTGTGTTTGTGTTTTGTGGATGTGTGTGTGTATGAATATGTGTGTGTGTGTGTGTGTGTGTGTGTGTGTGTGTGTGTGTGTATGCATGTATGTATGTGTGTGTGTGTGTGTGCGCGTGTGTATGTGTGCGCGCGCGTGTGTGTGTATGGATGTGTGTGTGGTGTGTGCTATTTTAATGATTGTTATTTTAATTACTAATTGTTAGGATAGGATTTTGATTAGTAATTGTTATTTTAATTAGGGTTTAGGGTATATCATAATGGTAAAACCAAAAGGAGGAATCGTAGCGAGTTGGGAGTTAGGTGAAGTGATGTTATTTTGTGATCTTTGCATAAAAGAGATTGGTTTGGGGAATCAGCCAATCACCCACTTTAGCAAAGAAGGGTGAAAAAAATTTGGTTGCGGGGTTTAAAGAACGAACCGGGAAAAGCTACGATTAATTGCAAATGAAAAATAAATGGGATCATTTGAAGAAGGATTGAAAGTTATGGAAGGAGCTGAAACATGACGAGACTGGTTTAGGTTAGGATCCAGAGAAGAGAACTATTGCTGCATCAGAAGAATGGTGGGCAAAGAAGATTAGGGTCAGAATAAATTCATGTTTGATTTCATAAAATTAGTTTTTACTTTGACAGATTTTAATATTTATATATTGATTAAAACAGGTTGTTCCAACGGTGAAAAAATTTCGATACGGAGGTATTGCACCCGAGTTGGAGGAGAAATTGAACACTATGTTCAGTCAAGTTGTCACAACTGGAGAAGACTCATGAGCTCCTTCAGTTGGGAGTTTGCCACCGGATGTGGGCAGGATCCAGTTGGAAGATGATGATGTAGCAGATAATATGGAAAACAATCAAGGTGGTACTGAAGATATAGGAGGTGCTTCAACACCTCCTGGGAATGCGTCTTCCTCGGCAAGTAAAAGAAGAAAGATCGGGAAGAACAAAGGAATGACATTTTTCTTTGATGTCAGATGTACATCAATCCACTCTAGCTGTGAAGCCTCCACCAGTTGTCACAGTCAAAGAGGTGGTGGAGTTGATTTCCAGCAGCCTAGAGCTACGGGCAAACCTGGATCTATATTACTTTGCTCTCGAGCACATCAGGGACAAAACCACTAGGGAGATCTTCATGAGTATCCCAGAAGATATGAGGGTTTGGTGGATTATGAAGGCGTACAAGAAAAGGGCTCAGTGTTACGGGCTTACCTCGATCTATATTTCCTTTTGTGTTTTGCATGAAGAACAAAATGATGTTTCTGTTTACTTTTTAATGTTGTATCTTATGATGATTAATATTAGATCTCAAAACTATAATAGCTGTTTTGTTATTATCTTTAAATAGATTATTATCTTTAAATGTTCTGTGATGCTTTAAATGCAGTTACTAATAATGGAAGAGCATGACTCCTCCCCTGAAGATTCTGGGGATTCAACAAGTCTTTCGCCGGAGCGGAGGCAATATATAGAGTATTTCCGTATAGTTATGTCAATGATCGAGAAGATGAATTATCATGTTCGAGACACACGTCCATACATGACATCTACCCAAACAGGTGTGAAATGGATCAAAGAGTTACTAGAAGGACATCTAGATAGGATTCATGACGCATTTAGGATGTTGAAACGCATTTTCATAGATTTACTTCATAAACTGGAAGCAGATCATGAACTTCAAGGATCACAGCGGACGTCCTCAACAGAAGTCCTAGGGATTACATTGTATATCTTAGCACAACGAGGTTCCGTTAGATTAACGAAAGAACAGTTCCAGCACTCGACCGAAACAATTAGTAGATATTTTTTGAAAGGGCTTAAATCTCTTTTGTTACTCTCAATTGATGTTATAAAGCCTATTGACCGTTAGTTCAGAGATATTCTGGCTTAGATAAGGTATGATCCTCGTTACATGCCATTCTTCAAGGATTGCGTTGGTGACATTGACGGTACACATGTTGATGCGAGGATACCCGTAGAAGATCAAGTACGATACATAGGACGTCATGACACGACGACACAAAATGTAATGGCAGTCTGTGATTTTAACATGTGTTTTACATTTGCCCTGGCCGGATGGGAGGGATCTACTCATGATAGTCGCATCTTCGCACGTGCATTAGCAGACGATAGATTGCACTTTCCGCATCCCCCACAAGGTATATTAATCAATGTGTTTATATTCATTCAAATTGTTCGTATTTCATAATGTTTACCTGTTTAGCAAACCAAATAAATAAAGGTAAATATTACTTAGTTGATGTTGTATACCCGTTAAAGATGGGTTATTTGAAGCCGTATCCAGAAACAAGATATCACTTGACAGACTTTGTCTGTGGGAGTCAGCCTGTACAAGGAAGGCAAGAACATTTCAGTAAGGCGCATTCATCTTTTCGCAGTATGATCGAGCGAACGTTTGGAGTGTGGAAAAAAAGTGGCACATTTTGAGCAAAATGCCACAGTACAACTTCAAGAAACAGCGTTCTATAGTGCTAGTGACAATGACCTTACATAACTTCATTCAGAGACATCCGTCTCGCTGGGACCCTGAGTTTAATGTTTGTGATGCTGATGAGTCTTCTTTCGTTCCCTCAGAGGATGAAGACCCTGCGACAGAGGATGCTATTGAAAGCTATATATGTGATGTTGTTGGAGCATAACATATATCTACAGTACGAGATAGCATTGCCGAAGAAATATACAGTGCGCGGTGGTAAAAATTCGATCCATCTTTTATTAAAAATTTGAAGGATTTAAATTATCAAAAGTTTGATTCAAATTAATTTATTTTCGAACTGGTGATCGGAAGGATTGGAAAAAGCAGTCGCCGGATGCTAGAAGACCTTTTTTTCTATTTCTAGAACTATGTAAAAGACTCCTGTTATCAGTTAATTTTACATATTTATATATTTTAGTTTTTTTAAAAATAGTTTCTAAAAGTTGTTTCTCCAAACAGCTAAAATTAAAAAATCGCTCTTCAAAGCGCACTTATGCACAGAACATCCAAATACTCTGCAGCTTTTCAAAACTGCTCCTCAGAGATCTATTTTAAAACAGCTCTATCCGGATAACAGCTTTTCAATCCGCCAGAGCTATCCCAAACATACCCGAAATGAAAATAGAAGCGCTTTCGCATCTTCTCTATCCTAACGTATCATTTTTTTTACCAAATATGCATATAAGTGGATGCATTTCAATTTTCAACTCCAAAATATTATGACTTATGAGCATAAATATTGGAAGAAGAAAAAAATATTATTAAAAATCAATACAAATTGCAAAAGGTTGAGCTTTAAGCCCTAATTTCTTTACCCTTATCTTAGATAATAAGCTCATCAAACATATCCAACAAGCAATACCTTTATGTTTATTATTTGCGGATGATATTATTTTGGTCAATGAGATACGCGAGGGTGTAAAAATAAAACTTGAATCTTGGCGAGACACTTTAGAAAAGAAAGGTTTTAGGTTGAGCATGACAAAAACAAAGTATATGGAGCTTAAATTTAGCAGTGCAAGAAGGACGGATGACTTCGTTATTAAGTTGGGTGATCAAAATATTTCCAGTTGTGGATGTTTAAAATAAGTTGGATCGATAGTTTAAAAGGACGAAGGTATTGATAAAGATGTGACACATAGAATCCAAGCGAGTTGGTTGGAGTGGAGAGGTGCGTCAGGGATCTTATGTGATCGTAAAGTATCATTAAAATTTAAGGACAAATTCTATCGTACTGCGATTAGACAAGTGATGTGTTGTGAGAAACGCGTTCTCACGGACCTGAGTGCACACGAGGACGCGTGCTGAGATACCTGCAAAACGTCAGCGAAATACGTAAGAACAAACACAATCACAGACACACAGACGTATACGTGGAAAACCTCCAAATCAGGGTAAAAATCACGGGACGACCGGAGTCCAACCCAGAGAGCCGCCACTAAATAATGTTCAACAATATAATGGCTTTCCCCCGCGATCCTCAGATGGCTCCTACAGCTAGCAAAAAACAAAGACAAGAGAAAGATACAAGTATACCAACAAAGACGACCAAGTCCGAGTCAAAGAAACTCGCTCCAAACTGGTTCTCTGAATCCTATGTAGTCTTCCAGGGTATTCAAATATTGTGCCTAGCTGTCCGCCTACGTCGACACAAGCCGTCGATGCGCACTCCGATCAGTCTGCAACCCGTCAGCAGGTTGCCCCGCTCAAGACTCAGATGCCTCGCCGCCAAAGTCCACTTGAGGCTAAGATGCCTCCTCGCGCTGACCGCCGCTAGCCGAAGATGCGACCCCAATAGCACGTTGTCGTTCTTTGCGCCAAGATGCCCACTCTAAAATCGGCCTCCGCCTATGCCGCTCCGGCTTGGCCCGAATCGGCCTCCGCCAACGCCGCCCCTGCTCCGCCCAAATCGGCCTCCACCTATGCCGCTCTGGCTCCGCCCAAATCGGCCTCCGCCAACGCCGCTCCCCCGCACACATGCACCGCAACCACCGCAACACAAGTACGGCGTCTCCGCCCCCGTGACAAACGTCGCTGTCAAACAAGACTCTGTGTGGCCTCAAGGCTCCGACCACCTCTCCAACTCCGCTTGCTCTGGCACGCCGCCGTCCCCCACGTTCACCAGAGAGAGATCCCGGCCGAGACGAGAGAGAGAAGAGAGGCGAGGAGAATGGATGGATCAGGCGTTCTCCAAAGTTGTTGTGTCGGCTCTATTCTTCTCCACGGTGAGTATCAGATCTCCTTTAGGTTTTTTTCTGTATTTATTAGGTAGTCGGGGAGGTAGATTTAGGAATTAAAATTTTCCTTTTATATATCTTATATATATTATTATTATATACAATAATAATAATAATATATAAGAACTTGGATCTGAGCTGTTCATCGATGAAACCATTCGATCTTCATGATCATAAACATGATCACACCAAGATTTCTTCACACTCAATCCGCTCCCTTACAGACCTCTCGACGTCTGTCGCTGCGGATTTTATCCACCTAGGAGGGAACCCGAACCCAACAATTCTCCCCCTTCCCGACTAGGAAAAAGAGCTCACCAAATTGGCGACCTCCCCGCAAGAACCATCATTGCCACTATGCATCTGTCACGCGAAAACTGTCGAACTCGATGTAGGATCGTGACAATCAAAAGTCACCCGACGTCGCTGGCCAGCAACAATATGAGAACCGCTCTCTTGTCCTATCACCGTCAACTTCGAGACCTGATGTCTCACTTGCCTGTAGCATTTCTTTCTATTGAAAAATCCGTGTTGACCGCGCCACACACTGGTGGCCCTATCAGCTCTGACCTTGTGCTCCCCCGCATCTGCAGCTCTAGCCTCAAAACAATATAGGTCAGGCATCATGCTACCACGGCTTATGACCATAGAACCTCTGGTCAATCTCCATCGTTCGTCGTCAAATCTACTAGCATAACCATCTGCATCCAATCGACCAACAGACAGCAAACTGAATCGAATGTCAGGTACATGACGAATGTCTTTGAGCACTAAAACAAACCTGTGCTCGTCTTAAGGTGCACATCACCGATGTCGATAGCTTTGCAAACTGTCCCGTTGCCCATCCTCAATACCCCGCAATCACGTGATGTGTAGGTAGCAAACTGTGTTCTATCGCTCGAAACGTGTGCCGAAGCCCCTGAGTCTACCAACCACAAACCATCTCTATGAGCGAAGTTAGCCGCCACCTCATCACTCACAAAGAGTGATATATCATCATCATAGGTTGTCACTACTGATGTTGTGGCCTCATCCTGCTTCCCTGATTACTTCATCTGTAATATCTTCCAGGCATTGCGCTTCCTCTTGATGTGTCCCTCCTCGCCACAATGAAAGGACTCAATATTTTTCCGCAACCTGGACTTGCTCCTGTTAGACTCTCTGTCATCTCTGCCCTTGTCTCTCCCTTTAGACTCAGTGTACAAAGCACCTGAGTGGGTAGAGGGGATACTCTCATATGAATCACCCTGAGATTTCCTTCTCACCTCCTCATTTAGAATTCCACTCTTTGCAACCTCCATAGTCAGAGCACCTCCCGGAGACAAGTTAATTAGTGAAATTCGAACCATCTCCCAAGAGGCAGGGAGAGACTTCTGTAACCGCAGAGCATTGACCTCATCATCAAAGGTCACCTTCATAGTCGATAATTGATCCAACACTCCTTGGAACTCATTCACAAGATCAAGTATAAGTGTGCTCTCCTGATACTTGCACTCACTAATCTTCGTCAGCAACAAAAGTTTGTTCATACCCATGTTCTTTGCATATAAAGACTCAAATATCTTCCATAACTATTTGACATCAATAATACTTGTCACATGATTGTAAACATTGCGCTCCACGAATCACCTGATAAAGCCAAACACTTGCGGTGTTCCATCGCCCATTTTGCAGGATCCATATCTTTTGGAATCTCCTTAAAGATAGGCGAGTGCCAACCCTTGACATAAATCAAGCCCTTCATCATCATGTGTCACTCATGATAGTTGGCCCCGTTCAACATCTTACTCATCTCAAACCTCGAATCCATCTGCACTTAATCTACTGTCAACTCTGACCACTGATCTTGGAGCCTACTATTTCAAAGAATGTGACAAGAGAGGATAGGTAGCAGACCAATGTTCATCACCTACAACACATATTCACAAACCCGAAATATCAAATCGACTCTACTGAACCTCCCTCTAATACCACTTGTTGTGAGAATACGTTCTCACGGACCTGAGAGCACGCGAGGACGTGAGCTGAGATACCTCCAAACGTCAGCGAAATACACAAAAACAAACACAATCACAGACACACAGACGTATACGTGGAGAACCCTCAAATCAGGGTAAAAACCACGGGACGATTAGAGTCCAACTCGAAAAGCCGCCACTAAATAATGTTCACCAATATAATGTCTTTCCCCCCGCGATCCTCGGATGGATTCTACAGCTAGCACAAAACAAAGACAAGAGAAAGATATAGGTATACCAACAAAGACGACCAAGTCCGAGTCAGAGAGACTCGCTCCAAACTGGTTCTCTGAATCCTCTGCAGTCTACCAATATTGTGCCTAGTTGTCCGCCTATGTCGACACACGACATCGCTGGAGCACTCCGATCATTCCGCAACCCATCAGTAGGTTGCCCCGCTCGAGGATCAGATGCCTCGCCGCCAAAGTCCACTTGAGGCTGAGATGCCTCCCGCGCTGACCGCCGCTAGCCACAGATGCGACCCCAATAGCACGCTGTCGTTCTTTGCGCCAAGATGCGCACTCTAAAATCGGCCTCCGCCTATGCCGCTCCGGCTCTGCCCAAATCGGCATCCGCCAACGCCGCTCCGGCTCCGCCCAAATCGGCCTCCACCTATGTCGCTCCGGCTCCGCCCAAATTGGCCTCCGCCAACGCCGCTTCCCCGCACACGTGCACTGCAACCACCGCAACCCAAGTACGACCTTTGCAACGCATCCTGGTTCAGCTCCCGCAAAAGGAGTTGTTGGCGTCTCTACCCCCGCGACAAACGTCGATGTCAAACAAGACTCTGTGCGGCCTCAAGGCTCCGACCACCTCTCCAACTCCGCTTGCTCTGGCACACCGTCGTCCCCCACGTTCGCCAGAGAGAGATCCCGGCCGGGACGAGAGAGAGAAGAGTGGCGAGGAGAATGGATGGATCGGGCATTCTCAAAGTTGTTGGGTCGGCTCTGTTCTTCTCCACGGTGAGCAGCAGATCTCCTTTAGGTGTTTCTTTTGTATTTATTAGGTAGGCGAGCAGGAGGGGGGGGGGGGGGGGGGGGGGGGGGGGGTAGATTTAGGAATTAAATTTTTCCTTTTATATATCTTATAAATATTATTATTATATACAATAATAATAATAGATAAAAACTTGGATCTGAGTCGTTGATCGATGAAACCATTCGATCTTCATGATCATAAGCATGATCACACCAAGATTTCTTCCCGACTCAATCCACCCCATTACGGACATCTCGACGTCTGTCGCTGCGGGTTTTATCCACCTAGGAGGGAACCCGAACTCAACACGACTATGTTTCTGAGTGTTGAGCAGTGCAATGTGTACATGAGCAAAAATGGGAGTTACGGAGATGAGAATGCTTAGGTGGATGTGTAGACACACGAGACTGGATAGAATTATGAAAGAATGTATCAGAGATAAGACAGGAGTAGCACCAATTGCAGAGAAGATGCGAGAAGCTCGACTAAAATGGTTTGTACACATGCAAGGGAGACCGTTAGAGGCACCTGTTAAGCTTTGTGATAGTCTAGTCTATAGGCATTTTAAATGGGGGAGGGGTAGACCAATAAAAGCTTGGAATGAAACTATAAGAAAAGACATGATGTACCTAGCCATTCGTGAGATTATGACACAAAATATAGCATATAGCATAATGACGACAAAGGATCCATATAGCCGACCCCACTATAATGGGATAAAGACTTAAGTGTTTGGTTTTTTATTACAAATTGCAAAATGAAAAAGAAAATCCGAAGCTTAAACATTGTAACTACAATTTTCACTTTAAATACTTTATGCATATTTATCACTTTTTCGTTCTTATAAATTATTGAACCTACCGAATTCTTTTCTAAGTATTGCGTATCTTAGTTTTAATAAATTGATTGGGCAATTTATAATTAAATAATGTTTAGTTTTTTCTCCATTAATTATGCATAATTTTTTAAGCGATTATTTAAAATTTTAAATTTTAAATTTTAAATTAATCCATGTAGCAATGCAATCGTAATATTTATAACATGAAATTCATTAGCTATTAGCTAATTAAATTTTTGGGGCTTGGGACAATTCTAACAATTGAGCGAAGTACGGCAACTACCTGTGAAGAAATTTACATATTGGACAAAATATGGCGAGGGCAAATATTGTTCATCATAGCGGGATGTCTGATAACAATTATTCAACAAACTACTGCATATTTTATTGTTATTAGCACTACAGTTTTAGCTAGTCACATAATATTTTCTTTTAATTTCTCGTGATTTTTAGAAATACGTCTTGTACATGCATTTTTAGAAAATATGTTCAACACAAAAATTGTAGATCTCGACGAGATAAATCAAGATTCTCTTCATTTTTGACGAAATAGATTATTGTTATTAACACTACAGTTTCGGCTAGTCGTACAATATTTTCTCCTAATTTTTTGCGGCTTTTAGAAATACGTCTTGTACATGCATTTTTAGAAAATGTGTTCAACACAAAAGTTGTAGATCTCGTCGACGAGATCTACAACTTTCGTGCTGAACACTTTTCCTAAAAATGCATGTACAAAGTGTACTTTGGAAATACACTCAGATTTCGCGTCTTTTAAAAATACGTCTTGTACATGCATTTTTAGGAAAAGTGTTCAGCACGAAAAGTTGTAGATCTCGGTACATGCATTTTTAGGAAAAGTGTTCAGCACGAAAAGTTGTAGATCTCGTCGAGATCTACAACTTTCGTGCTGAACACTTTTCCTAAAAATGCATGTACAAAGTGTACTTTGGAAATACACTCAGATTTCGCGTCTTTTAAAAATACGTCTTGTACATGCATTTTTAGGAAAAGTGTTCAGCACGAAAAGTTGTAGATCTCGTCGAGATCTACAACTTTTGTGTTGAACACTTTTCCTAAAAATGCATGTACAAGACGTATTTCCAAAAGACGCGAGAAATTAAAAGAAAACGTTATGCGACTAGTCAAAACTATATTTTCTTTTAATAAAAAAAACAACACCGCTAGATAAATTTCAAGGTGATCTTTTGTCCGTCACATGAACAAATGAACAATATTCATTTTGTCAGAAATGAAGATGATCGATCTGAATCCCACGTGCTAGGCTCACACAAAGGCAAAATGAAATATATTTTAAAAAAAAAGCTCTCATATAAAAATAATATTACATAATTTTTATAAAATTTGTGTAATTTATCATTCTCATTTTTGTTTTCATAAAATTGAGTAATAATTAAATTTCTTTAACCATATTGAACTGTGATTTATATTTTTTTCAAATAAATCTCAACTCCCCAAGAAATCCTTTTTTTCTTTATAATTAATGATGCGATTTTATATTAATTAGATATTTGTAGGATTCTAAAAATTTAAATATATATTATTGGCATGGAATATTAAATCCAAAAATTGTTAGTGTATATTTGGGCAAATGTCTGGTTCGGAGGTTTAACGGGTCGGTTCGGGTACACGGATATCCGAATCCGTAGTAACTACTAGGGATTACCTATTTATACCCATCTAGGAGCAACGGATAGGGGATTCCACTTTGATTTCCATCCAAATGCTATCAATAATTTCACGATTGAGTGGTGACATGAGTAGCAGCGTGCTGGTCTCTTCTATATATGCAGGATTATATCCTCCATATTCCGCCATGGCCACACACCAGCCTCTGCCTATACTCTCTTCATTTTTCACCTTCAAGCTAGCAACAACAAATCCCTCCTTCTTCACTTGCTCACTCTACAGATCAGTGCTTAATTAGTTTACACTAGCTAGAGAGATAGGAGAGCAGAAACATACATAATTCACAGTGTAGATTGACATAGAAACAAGTTCGAGATGGGTGAAGATAACAGAGAACCCAAAGTTGTCTCCGAGTCACCGGCGACACCTCGACGGAGCAACAGATACGCAGCCGCCTGCGCCGTCCTGGCCTCCATGTCCTCAGTACTCCTAGGCTATGGTATTTTATCTTCTCCATCTCCCCTTACTTCCTCTTTTCTCTTTCTCTCTAAAAGAAAACTCTAATGAGAAGAGAAACTATATAGTTAAGTGTGTTCAGGTGAGATCTTGTAGTTTTGAGATTTGTGACTTCTTGCGAAGTTCTCGTGCTGGCCATGTAACTTGAGGTTTCTCGTCAAAAGGAGTCTGAGACCTTCAACAACCCGCTTATGGATGGAGAGGGATTGGGGGTGTATGGTCTGCATACCGATTGAGGTTGAACCCTTACGAGCTGGATATTAGGGTTGTCGAAGATTGTCCTTTTGATCTGTGTGTGTATTGAGGAGGCCGTTACTAAAAATTTTAATGACGAAATATTTGGTCACTAAATATGGCTTCTCAAATCTTGGTCTTAATTTACAGATATCGGCGTGATGAGTGGAGCGGCGTTGTTCATCAAAAAAGACTTGAAGATCAGCGACACCCAAATAGAGATCCTCTTAGGCATCCTGAACCTCTACTCCCTCGTCGGCTCCCTCGCCGCCGGCCGTACCTCGGACTGGATCGGGAGGAGATACACCATAGTCCTCGCCGCTGGCATCTTCTTCGCCGGCGCCATACTGATGGGATCCGCCACCAACTATGCCTTCCTGATGTGCGGCCGCTTCGTCGCGGGGATCGGGATTGGTTACGCGCTCATGATAGCCCCGGTGTACACTGCCGAGGTGTCGCCGGCGACCGCCCGCGGTTTCCTTTCGTCCTTCCCGGAGATTTTTATCAACACCGGCATCCTTCTCGGCTACGTTTCCAACTTCGCCTTCTCCCACCTGCCCCTCCACCTCGGCTGGAGACTCATGCTCGGCGTCGGCGCCGTTCCTTCGGTTTTTCTCGCCGTCGGCGTCCTCGCCATGCCGGAGTCACCTCGTTGGCTAGTTCTTCAGGTAGCTCTCACAAGTAAATACGCAAGTTTATATGTAATTTCTTAATTCTTAACCGATACATATTCTCAGAATTGTAATTGAATTTATTTATTAAAAATATTTGCTTATTTTTTCAACATTTATTATGATTTAAGCCTGGAATCAGATTAGAAAAATAAATTTTAATTAATATTTATAAATTGGCATGATTTTCTGACACTTAAGAAAAGGTATTTAATTTATCGACAACAATTATGCTTTATCTTTTTGTTAAATTTCAAAAGATTTACATTTTTATCATATCCTCAGTGAAGAAATGCCAAAGTTTGCTGTTGAATGATTCTGTTATTCAAAATCCAGAATCTTTATGCATTTTAATAAAAACTTTTCGTTTTCATATTATATAAAATATAATATTTTAATCACATAATCAAACAAGCAATCGAATTAAAATATGACGTCACATTTTGTAACTTCTATTTTATCTCTAATAAAAATAAATGAACGTAATATCGATCTATACTATTATATATATATAGGTGTGAACAAAAAAATGGTCCTAATCAGTTTGATTGGGACCCGCTAGGGACCGGTCTCAGGAGGTTCAAGGGATCCTCTTTTTTCATTAATGACCGGTTTCGGACCAAGACCGGTATTTTACCCATTTTGATAAAATACCGATCATTTCAGCTTGCACACAACATTGTTGAGGTTCCACACGACCTTGAATGCCTTGGACTGCCTGAAAAAAAAGACCGATTAAGGACCGGTTAAGACTGGTCCTCCGGTCCCAGCCTGTCCTCCTCAAGAGGAGGAAAACCGGTCCTTGAGTAGGACCTGTTCGGGAGTGGTAGGCCAAAAATCCAGTATTTTAAAATACCGGTCGCGCACCGACCCGGCGGTCCTAATGTGCACGACTACTATTATATAAACAAAAAATATATATGAAACAATTTTTTTTACAATTTAATTCCTTTTTATATCAAATTTTACAATTAATTTTTATTATTTCATTATTTATTGTATTTGTGAACAAAATTGATTTGTCTTAATTTTCGGAATAATGAATAAGTATCACCAGCAGCATAAGATGATGAGTTTCATTTTCAGCATGTGTGTCTATTTATTTAGTAATTTATTTTTGAATTAATTGTTATTTAATAATATGATTATTGATGTTAATACATTTATTACTATAAAATTGCACTCGTCGGCTCATTTATATTTTAACCCGCAGGGCCGCCTCGCCGAAGCCGAACATGTTCTGGATAGAATTTCGGACACAGCAGAAGAAGCTCACCTTCGACTAGCGGAGATGAAAACCGCCGCCGGAATACCCGCCGACGCTATAGGCATTGTCTCTGTGCCAGACCGCAATCACGGGGCCGGCGTGTGGAAGGAGCTCTTCCTCCACCCGACTCCGGCGGTCCGCCGCGTTCTCCTATCCGCCGTCGGAATCCACTTCTTCCAGCAGGCCTCCGGCATCGACTCCGTCGTCCTCTACAGCCCCCACATCTTCGAAAAGGCCGGCATCAAAGGCGACAACGCCCAGCTCGGCATGACCGTCGCCGTCGGCTTCACCAAGACCGCCTTCATCCTCGTCGCCACCGTCCTCCTCGACCGAATCGGCCGCCGGTCTCTCCTTCTCGCAAGCGCCGGCGGGATGGTGGGCTCGCTCCTAACACTGGGGGTCGGGCTGACGGTGGCGGATCATCACGGCGGCGGAAAGGTGATGTGGGCCATCGGGCTCTGCTTTGTGTCGGTTCTGGCTTACGTGGCGTTCTTCTCGATCGGGCTGGGGCCGGTGACGTGGGTGTATAGTTCCGAGATATTTCCGATGAGGTTGCGGGCGCAGGGGGTGGCGGCGGGGTGGTGGTGAACAGGGTGACGAGCGGCGTCATAACGATGACGTTTTTATCGCTTTATAAGGCGATAAGTATTGGAGGGAGTTTCTTTTTGTACGGCGGGGTGGCGGCGGTGGCGTGGGTGTTCTTCTATTGCTGTGTGAGGGAGACGAGGGGGAGATCGCTGGAGGACATGGGGATGCTGTTTGGGTTTAGCGATCAGGAGAAGAAGGCCGATGAGGAGGAGGGGAAGAAGAACAAGGAGGTTGCGGAGGATGGGAAAGGTACGTCTCCGGCGCCGGCAGCCCTGTGATCGAATGTATTTGGAGGGAATATTTTCTAATTTTAGGGGTATTTTAGTCTTTTTTTAGCAAATATGAAATATGGTTATAGAATTATCAATGTTTTTCTTGTCAACATTTTGCAATCCGGGGTTTAAAAATCTATGCTATATGCTATGCATATATTATAAAAACATGAGATTAATTTACATCTAAATTATAATTGTAATTATTGCGGGTTCCCGGTTTTTCCCGGTCCAGAGAATAGGACAGTCTTAGCTTAGAGTCGAACCAGACGCGCAAACAATGAAAGAAAAACAGCAGCAAATGACAAAAGGTTTTTTTGACGTGAAAAACTCGGAAAGGATGAAAAACCACATGACGTACTGGATATGTGCGTGCCGAGCCAAAATCTATTATTTATTTGGACATTAAAAGAGTTTGGGATGATTTCTCAGATGATGACAAACCACCTCTCTGTTACAAGTGCAAAATATGAAAATGATGAAAAGAAATTTAAGTCTTAATTCGGAGTCTTGATGGAAGCGCTCTGACCAGAAAAATGACTAAATTCACAGAACCTCAGTGGAAGCGTTCCGCCTGGGAGAAGTCTCTAAGTCCACGAAGCCTCGATAAATCAGACGATTCTCGAGATTGAAGCGGAGCCTTTATGGGAGTGCTCTCGTGGAGACGAACGTCGTGACTTGGAAGCGTGATGGAATATTTGCGCTAGAAGGGGAGCGGGGCGAATTCTTCAGCAAAGGATCAGCTTAAGTCCAGACTTCACTGGAAAAACTCAGAGCTCTTTATAGCATATGGAGTTGTTTGTCTTCAAATGATGGTCTGATGGTCTATTTATTGTTTTTTTATACGTCGGTAGTTGCGCCGAACCGGAATTTGTGCTGGCGAATGTCGTCGCTCCGTTTCGATCACTTTCATTCCCTTGACTGAGATATTCCCTATTTGACTCGAAGATTTCGGAAAAAATCCCCTCAATGATTATAAAATAATAATTGATTTAAAAGTTAAAATAATATATTAGAAATGTTTAGTATAGAAACAAAGAAGTCTCGAAAACAAAGAGTATAGAAACATATAAGTTAAAATAACATAATTTTGGGTGAGTGGAAATGTGTGAAGCTTATAACTGGTGTACTTTGACTCTGTTTGTTGCACCTGTTGTAATGGGAAGAGCTTTATATTCAACTTCACCCCCTAATTAAGATGTTTGCATGAAAATTTTTTTAAGAGTTTTTTCAATAAATATGTTTTGATGAAATATTTTTCAACATTAAAAATATTTATTTTTTTGAAGAAATTAAAGGTTATTACTAAATAATATTTTTCAATTAATTAATGACTAATATAAAGATTTGATCACTAAAAATAATTTCTTAGTGATCAAAATAATATCAGTCAATATATATTATTTTTTAGTAATCAAATAATATTTGGTCATAAAATTTCATTAATAAAGTTTGCTTCCCGCCATCTATTAACATTTTGCATTCCCATTTTTCATTCTCATACTTAGCTAGGGCACGACACTTTATATCAGCAATTCTTCTTCTCTTTCTCATTTTATTTTATTGGAGCGTGACTTTTTAAAAGTTTTATCTTATTTTTAAATTTTTTCTTTTTTTTTTGAGGGTTTATGATTTTGCCATTTAGGATTAAGTAAAATAAACTGCATTGATCATGATTGGGCTTGTTTTGGGCGGCCGGGTGGAGTGGCCGTGCAATGTTTGCTCGGGGACTCGCGTACTCGCGTCCTCAGCAGTTGTGGGTGGTTTTGACGGTTAAGTGCATTCTCCACTTTGAGCACTCTGCATAATGGAGGTTTTGCTAAACGCAGCCCAATTCCCTTATAAATAAAGGTATTCCTATTAACCATATTGAGGAGTGTTTGAATGAACTTTTTATAGTGGCTAAGTGCATTGAAGGAGTTTCTATCAAATAAATAACTAAATAAATTAAAAAAATATTAATGTAACTTATCTTTGAAATCAAGACATACAGGCAATTTCAAGTCACTGTGAATTGATGTCAACAAATTTTGTTTTCTTCTTCATCTATCACTTGATTTTTTTTTTCTATGGTAACATAAAATCAACCAATCAAGCGGCCAACGACCTACAATGATCGGGGGGCAAAAAAAAAACGATGGTCGGCTTAGATGGCGCCTGGCTCACACAATTTATGTGCATCATGCGTCAGACGTATGGAATAAAAGGGAGTTGTTTAGGGCACCGCAGTTTTGGCTAGACCCGCACTTTCTCCTAATTTTTTCGCGTCTATTGAAAATATGCTTGTGCATGCATTTTTAGGAAAAGTGTTCAACAGGAAAGTTGTAGATCTCATCGAGAGTTGTGAGATCTACAACTTTCGTGTTGAACATTTTTCTTAAAAATGCATGTACAAGGCGTACTTTGGAAATGCACTCAAGTTTCGCGTCATTTAGAGATACGCCTTGTAAATGCATTTTTAGAAAAAGTGTTCAACACGACGTATTTTCAAAAGACGCGAAAAATTATGAGAAAGTGTGATGCACCTAGCCAAAACAGCGGTGCCCTTAACAACTCCCAAAAACATTTGTGGGAAGCGATTTCCCACACACCCGCCATGATGGGGGCATTGCGGTTACCGGCACCCCTATAATGGGGGTGCGCTACTCTCTTCCTCATGATTGTGGGGAGTGATGGCTTGCTTGTGCACGCGCACGTGCATTTCGGCGTTCATTTGGAAAACCAAACGGACTCCGAATTACTCTAGAATGGATCCGTTGGAATTGAATCGGCGAACCGATCAAGATCTCAACAAAATATCTTTGATTTGATCTAATTATTTTTGAATAATCCCATCAATTCTATTATCTACAGCATCTTATATGATTTAATATTCCAACTCCTATAAATAAAAAATATACGTAAAAGGCTGAAAAAAAAGCAAGACTTTAAGTCAACCGTTGGCTGTGAGCCGTCAAGCAAGACTTGCGCCCAAGAGTCGGCCAGACGAAGAGTCAAAAAGCAATAAGCATCGTTGACAAATATTGCTGACAATAAAAGGACGCCACATTTGCTTAAATGGGACCCATAATATATAGGATTGAGATCTCTTTATTTCGATCAAATGGAGTGTTTATCCAATGGTCGGAATTGATTCATGAAATATTTTAGATATAGTAAAAAAAAACTATTACTGAACAAGAGCGAGTTGGATGAGACAATACGAAGTCAAGCAAGACTTATATATTTTCACCGCTCAAGCAGTTACGATCGAATGAATCGGATCTTAATTAAGATCCGACTTTTGGGGTCGTAACCACTTGACCGGTGAAAATAAGCCTCCGTTTGGGGGGACTTATTTTCACCGGTCAAACGGTTACGACTGCATGAACTTAAGGTCCGGCTCATGCGGTCGTAACCGCTTGACCGGTGAAAATAAGTCCCCCAAACGGAGCCCAAGTCCCCCCAAATAGAGCCTAAGGCTCCGCTTGGCACGGTGGTGACGGTGATAAACGCATGGGTTAAAACATCATTCGTTAATGATCACTTAATAAGCATCATCCGTCTTGAACATAACAGTAGATGGAGTTTCTTAGGTGCATGGGCATTAACAAATGACAGTTTAACCCCCATATTCATGACCACTACCACTGTATCAAATGGAGCCTAAATGTCCATTGCAAAATGGACAATGTCCATTTGAGTTCAAATGAAGAGGATTTTAGCCATGTGAGGTTCTTATTCACCACATGCGTCATACATTTTTTACCCACTGTTAAAAATTTTTTGGAAAAAAACATGTGACCCTAAAGGTACATTCTTAGGCCCATTAAGAATAATATAAAGGTACAAAATAATTTAAATATATGAGACAAGTTGATTAGATATTTCAGGTTTATTATCCAGTGCTGTATGTGTTGATCATTACTCTGATTCCTATCCATTCTGCATGGTTACATTCTTTGAACTAGGCTCGAAGATCAGAGATTGATCTGATTATTTGACCGTGGATGAATGAATTTAGGATGAGAGCAGATCGTCGTGTTGAATGTTGTCAATTATCAAGAGCGTCGCATGATGAGGAAGGATATCAATCATATATATGTAAAAGAACATTATATATACTCCCATCTTTAAATAGATCCCATGTGGCATAAATCCTACGAAATGGGCGTTATCACAACGTGAACGGCTACATACGAAGATTTGTTAAATAGAATATCAACATTCATATGATCAACACCACTACTACAAAAATGTTTTAGAAGACCTTAGAGACATTGTATGCACAAAACATTCAATTAAACAAGCCGTCGTTGTTTTTGATGAAGATTGGTTAGGTCAAGTATAGAGAAGGACCAATTGTCCCTTATCAGATTAATGAATTCCAAGGAATTATACACCTTCTTTTTCCCTCATCTCCGGGGATGATCTTTATTCCTCTTGTTTGGTGTTGTGACGGTCTAAAATCAACCCGTGCGTGAAAAAGGAGTCCTTCGCTTCTACTTTTGATGTTGCGAGATGTTCCAAGCCGACCCCATTCGCCTTATCGTGAGAAAGCTCGGGCTAATTGTGTGCTTCGTTTTTTCAAGAATCAACGAGTGAGATCGAATGTGTGCGTGCGCGTAACCATGAAAAACAAAATATTCTCAAAAATTGTTCAATTTTTAAACAATAAAACAGAATCCGAACCCAACGGTTCAAATTTGGAGGTTCAATTGATTTTCAAATTTTTAATGTGGGCCCACTCCTATCTATTCTCAAATTTTAACAGCTATTATTTGCCTTTTCGATTGGTCCAAACAATGGGACCCGCAGTCAGCCATATCAGTTCTGGAGAAAAATATTGAGCGACTTTGGCCGATTTGGGGGAGGTAAAGTGCTCTTGCAATACTTTACTGTAAAATGCGGGCATCCAACAGTTCGCATTGGATGTCCGCACACATCTTAAAACGAGCTGAGATGTACTCGCTTTGAGATGTGTGTGGACATCCACACGGGACTTTAGATGCCCGCATTTTACCGTAAAGTGCAGGGGTGCACTTTACTCCCCCAAATCCTTGCCCGCACTTTACCGTAAAGTGAGCGACTTTGACGACCTACGTTGTGTCCCGTTCTGTCATTGGTGGGCCCACCCGTCAATTTCTTGGGCCTACTCTGGAAGCTCACCTTCCCCAACTTTCCATAAACTTCAAACAAATAATTATGATTAAAGAAATTTATGATGGAGACTAATAGTCTAATACATATATGACTTGTTATTTATTTATTTTTTTCATTTTTAAATCTAATCATTTTACGAATGTATGATTAAAAATTAATTAGATGTGACAACATTGTAATTATCGGTGGAGACTTGCCCTGTTTGTTGGAGGAAATGCCCAACTAATATTAACAACTCCCGAGTTGTTTAATTTGATTAATGAGCTGCATAATGATTGAAAGCTTCGATTTATGTGCGAATATCAAACTTATTTTATGCTTATATGATGAGGTTAAATATAATATTTGGGTTAGAGTTTTGTTATAAGAATATTATGCATCTTTAGTGACACTAATTAACTTTCAAGTTTGTATGGAGGCTGCCTACTCTCATCGGACCTGTGAGACAAGGCTGGGCTGGAGCTTCGGCCTCCGTTTGGCACTGTGGTGACGGTCATGAATATTGGGGTTAAATTGTCATTCTTTAACGCCTGCCTAAGAAACTTCATCCACTTTTATGTTGAAACAGATGATTTTTGTTAGGTGATTCTTAACAAATGACGGTTTAACCCATGCGTTTACGACCGCCACCACCGTGTCAAACAGAGCCTCAATCTCCGTCAGGAATGGTGTCCCTTCGGATTGCTACTGCAACATTAAATGTAGGGCATTGCTGCCCGGTTTAAAGATGATGAATCAGGCTTGACTATCAAGACCCTACCCTTTAGGCACCTTTGCAAAGGTGGAGGCCCCACAAGGGCGTCTCTCGCCTTTTAGAAAGGCAAAGCCCATGCCTAGTAAATAGGATAGTCTTGGAGGATAGTCACCGGCGTTGGAGGAGGGTGATGCCGCTAGTCTTAGGAGATAGCTGTCGACATCGTTGTTGACGTCTTTTGGAGAGGAGAAGAGTGGTGTCGAAGGCGTGCGTGAGTGCAGTCGACCTCGACGGTGTTTTGGTCTCCGGTGGTGGTGCGGTTAAACGTCAGACATCGATGTAGGAGGTCCCGATGAACCTTGTGCATATGTTAGGCGGATTGCAGCCCAGATCTCATATTTCCGTCGTGGATCGTGCATGTTCGAAGCATCCACAGTGTACTCGCCGGACGGTCATTTTCTCCTGTTTTATTCCTATATTTGCATTAATATTGTTGATTATATATCTGCGTGGTTATTGTATGCTCTTGTTACTGCAATTTTATTATAGTTGTGCGTGCGTTTTGTACCGAATTTTACAACAGGGGATTCCAGTTCATTTCGTTCCCTCGTCGCCTGCATGAACAAAATGTAAGGAGCCCCGACCTCACCCTAAACCCTCGCTCTCCTCCGTGCTCTTTACAAGACTGAAAGGAGCCCAAACATCAAAGAACTTCCTAATCAGCTAGGTCCGTCTGTCGAAGAGTTTGTAAATGCATGCGATGTTTCGAGTAGGAGTGGAGTGAAGGGTCTCGCTTTCAAGTTGTATCGGCTGGCAATATGCTATAGCGATAGGTTCAGAATCAAACGAAAGTGGAAAAGAAACATTTTCCTGTCGGATAAATATGAGGTCAGGCACACTAGTAGTAAGTTTTCATAAAGAGAATATTAGCATCATAATCAAGATAGAAATGCTAGAAATTCTATTTCAACAAAAACTGAGGTAAAAAGGGTAAACTGCTTTGATAGCGGCGTAGAAGTCATACAACTCTGCTGTTCGCTTCTCAGAAGGACACTACGCTTATACATCTCCTTGGTAGTCGACACAGTCCCTACCGTGATACGTCTTTCGCTATGTGTTCTTACTCAACTAACAAAACTTGAAGTGAAACATCTAGATAGAGGCAGTCTGCCGATTCGCTGAACTCGTATGATAGGGCTTCGCTTTTTGCACACGGAGTAGCCTTTTCAGTCATGAAGAAGCCATTTTCATCACAATTTTTTAGGCTTTGCTTCTTTTTTTTTTTACCGTTAATACATCAACCAAAGCTATTATTACATCTTTGAAGTTTTGTATTCGTTCTTTTACACAGGAGGCAACGCATGGTCCTATATATTTTGAATTTCTTGTCAATAAAATTTTTCTCATATAACAGCAAGATGAAGTAAGTCCCCCCAAACGGATCCGCCTGACACGCACGATCCGCGGCGAAAGTAGAAGATCTGGATTGCAATCTGCCTCGTGGACGCACAAGATTCGCCAAAACCTTCGACGTCAAATTCTGACGCTCAACCACACCACACCACGGAGACTGCGCCACCACCGGAGAGAAAACACCGTCGAGGCAAATTAACTGCACTCACGCACTCCTTCGGCACCACCCCTCCGCCGCACCAAAGACGCCCACCACAACGACAGAGGCTATCTCCTCCAAAAACCGGCGGGACTATATTTGCTCTCCAAGGGTGATAGACGACGTTGCCAGTAGCACACCAAAATATTGATGGGCAATGTCAATTGTCTATACTCAATACCCCAATTAACACTACTTATAAAATTCGCTCAAAAATAAATTTAGAAAAAACATGCCTCATTTCCGTTCAATTTTGAGAAAAATTTTGTTTCAATTGAAACGTCCATTAGGTTAGGTCTGCGCTCTGCCCTCAGGTCGTCGCCCCTTTGCCTTCACCCGCCGCCGACTGCCCTCTCCGCCGTCGCCGTTGCCGTCGACTCCACCTTGTCACTCCACGGCTCTGATACCCTCCCCCCCCCCCCCCGGTGCTCATCCCTGCAGATTGTCTTAGCTTTAGTTGTTGTACAATAGGCGATTGATTCTCTTTGCCTTTATGGTTCTGCAGATTGGGGACTTCAAAACTCTCTACAGGCTAATGACCATGCACTCCCAACATTGTCTGTAATCTCAACTATCTTCCTGAGACGGGGACGATGAATAAAACGATGTTTGCTTCTGATTTCAATCATCTTTCGGAATCCATATTCAGGTGTCTAATCAAGCAAATCAGCTGGCATTCAATTGAACCCAGCATTCTATTGTGATTTTTCACTGTCCAGAACAGCCCCTGTATAAGGGATTATGGTTTCAATGTTCTCTTCCATTTTTGTTGGGGATAGCAATATTAGTTGCATCTTCCTGTTTCAACAAGTCTTGTTGTAAATCCTACAACATAAACTAGTAAATCCTCCATGAAAAATTGCTCCTTTCATAGATTCTCCACTGAGGTGAACTCCATTAAAAAGCAAGCTAGTTCCATAGTAAGAATCCACTCCTCTACACTCCCAATCCCACATCGCTCCATTGCCGACCCTAGGGGGTATGATCTCGACTTTGTTAACATTGCACACAGTCATTTGATTCAGGCAGACTGGTCCAAGCTCAATGGCTTCATTCATGTCCTTAATCCCTTCAGAACCAAGCACATTCTTCTCAAAATTCAGAAAGATCCTCTCCTCTCCCTCGAATTTTATGATTGGGTCCTCATCCACGACTGTCATTCACAAACTCTTGAGTTTCATTCCATCATCCTTCACATACTCGCCAAAGCTCGGAGATTTAGAGCCGCAGAGTCCATTTTTAGAAAAATTCTTCTCTTAAAAACACCAACTTTAGAGCTGTTTGAGGCCCTTATCTCTTCCTACCGCCTTTGTGAGTCCTCTCCTAATGTCTTTGATGCTCTCTTCAAAACATATGCGCACTTGAAGAAGTTTAGGTGTGCCACCGAGACATTTCGTTGGATGAGAGTGTATGGCTTCCTCCCCACCATCCGATCTTGCAATGCTTTCATGGCCTCCTTGCTCGATCTTGGCCGGATCGACATTGCTCTGTGTTTTTATAATGAGATGGGCCGGTCTCGAATTTCGCCCAATTTGTATACTCTGAACATGGTCATGCTGGCATTGTGCAATTCAGGAAGATTGGAAAGGGCTTTGGATGTTTTTGGAAAGATGGAGTCAATGGGCTTTAGCCCCACTGTCTCTTCATTCAACACGTTGATTGCTGCATACTGTAGGAAAGGGCTCATGAGTTCTGTCTTGAAGATGAAGAATGAGATGCAAAATAAAGGTTTGGATCCAAATGTCATGACATACAATACGATTATATACGGGTTCTGCAAAGAAGGAAAAATGCATGAAGCTAATAAGATTTTGAGTGAGATGAAAGTCAAGGAGGCCAGTCCCAACACAGTGACATACAATACTCTGATCAATGGTTATAGTCAGCAGTGTAATGGTGAAATGTGTTTGAGGGTTTATGAGGAGATGATGAAGAATGGTGTGAAGGCTGATATTCTTACATATAATGCAGTGATCTTGGGTTTCTGCAATGAAGGGAAGACGAAGAAAGCTGCTTTATTCGTGAAAGAGATGGACAGAAAAAATATTGCACCAAATGCATCCACTTTTGCTGCTCTTATAAGCGGCCATTGCAAGAGGCAGAATTCTGAGAGGGCTTTTGAGATATACAAGGCTATGAAGAAGAGTGGATGTCATCCTAATTATGAAACATTTCAGATTTTGATCACCACCTTCTGTAAGAACAAAGATTTTGAAGGAGCGCTTGATGTTTTGAGGGAATTGAAGGAAGCTTGGATCACCCCAGACAAAGATTTGTTGGCTGAGCTTTCTGAAGGGCTGCATAGCTCAGGGAAGGTTCACTTGGCGAGAAGGTTTCTTTCCGAGCCTGATGTGCGAAGGCTTATTCCTGAACCTTTTCTAGAGGTTAGCGGCAGGTCTAATTCGTCGCAGGATGCAAATTAGAGATGTTGGAAGTATTCTGTGCTGTTTGAAGTGACGAAATATCATTATTATGTTGTTTATAGAACGTGAATTGTTCTTCTGGATGTTTAATTTAAGGGATCATGACTGCTAAATAGAAATTTTCTTATGCGGTGCACGGGTCTCAAACTCTTCTAGTGCATTGTGCATTGAAATGTTTGGTGTCCGAATCAATATGTGAGGGTATGCTGTACCTGAACTTGAATCAATTCCCTTGTTCAAACTAATGGATGCTGCCTAACTCCTGGGTTACTTTCTGAATCTTATATTCATGGATGAAGCATTGGGACAGAGTGAAGATCCAAAAAGGCTAAATCCAATTGTTTGCTTGAAGCATTGGGACAGCAACAAAGATTATACAAGTTTTGTTGGTAAATTCTTCAGAAAACTTACAACCACTTTTATTTTGAATTCTCTAATAAATTACCTTGCTTTACTACTTTCCTTCCCTTTTTTATTTCTA
This sequence comes from Platanthera zijinensis, assembly GCA_039513925.1. Lineage (NCBI taxonomy): Eukaryota > Viridiplantae > Streptophyta > Magnoliopsida > Asparagales > Orchidaceae > Platanthera > Platanthera zijinensis. The sequence goes on along the minus strand of CM077090.1, from coordinate 7,143,276 downwards.
TGAATATATCAACAAAAATAAGTCCTGAAATATTTTAAAAGAATACCTTTTTTTTTTTATTTTTTTTGTCACAAGTCAGGTTTTTCCATCTAATTTTATAAACTGAACTGGTTAAAGGAATAAGTTGGCCTTTTATCTGAATGTGGGATAACTTCTTACATGAGTAGGAGTTTATTCTTCTGCAGATAAAGCGGTTTACATTCATGCAATTGGATTTCATTAACCACATGATCTGTAGGGTTAATATGTTTTTTTAATAAATGAGTGCATTCATATGCTCTTAAGATGTTTTTTTGTAAAAATTGTAGCTTTGAAGCAGATGAACAGTTGCTTTCTTTATAGGCTCTGTTTGGGGCGGCAGTGGTGGTTGAAAAAGTAGTGGTGGTAAACCGATGGTGGCATTAGAGCCGTCGAGAAAGCTGTTTTGAAAAAACTGCATAAGGTTTGCAAAATCTCCATTTAAATGATTTTCAAAAAAATGTTTTACATTTTTTTTGTTTGAAAGGACAAATTTTCAATAACAAATGTTTAGCTTTTTAATAATTGATAGGTCCCTTAGAAGCACTAACGACACCCCATGCCCGGGGTGCAGATATCCAGCCCACACTAACGGGTTAACCGCCCAAGGTGTAACCGACGCGGCGACCGGCGCCATCGTCACCATCGCCGCCGCGGCAACCACGGACGCGCCAAGTGCCATCGCCGCCGTCGCTGCCTCCCGCGCGCCCCCTCCCTAGCATTCTGAAGCGGGGGTTGGGCCGCCCAGGTCGGGTGGCCCTCTGGCCGCCCCACCTGGGCGGCATCTTTCCCGCGTAGGACGGGCGGCAGCATGGCCACCCGCCCCTCTTCCGGCGCCCTGTCTGGGGGCAAGGCCGCCCAGATCGGGCGGCCTTCTAGCCGCCCTTTCTGGGCGGCCTTTTTGCCGGTTAGGGTGGGTGGCCCCTTTCCAGCCCGCCCCCCGTTCTGGCTCCTCATTTGGGGGCAAGGCCGTCTAGATCTGGCAGCCTTCTGGCCGCCCTTTCTGGGCGGCTTCTCTGCCGGTTAGGGCAGGCGGCCCCTTGGACGCCCGTCCCCCCATTTCGGTGCTCCGCCTGGGGACAAGGCCACCCAGATCAGGCGGCCTTCTGGCCGCCCTTTCTGGGCGGCCTCTTTGTTAGTAGGGGCGGGCGGCACCTTGGTCGCCCGCCCCCTTCCGGCCTCCTACCAGGAAGCACGACCGCCCCAAATCGGGCGGCCAAAGGGCCTCCCGGTTGGGACGGCCTTCTCTCTGCCCGAAGGGGGCGGCGATCTCACCGCTTGGCCCCGGTCGGGGCCCTCTTCCGCGGTCGCCGACCTCCTCTGATCGCTGTCCCCACCGGCCCTCCCCTCCCTTCGCGGGAGAGGCGGTTATTTTTCCGATGAGGGCAGTTATTTTCCAATCGGGGGCGGTTTCGTCGTTTGCGTAAAAATGACAATCCGCGTGCTCTTAACGGAGCAATTCTATTCGTTCAACCGGTGGTTAAGGGGGGAAATTACCGACTTGCTCCTCTTAAAATCTATAAATAGGGTTCATTCCTCTTCATTTTCATCTTTTCCCGGAAAATCCTCCTATGAATTTCTCTCTCCTCCTCTTCTCCTCCTAGCGCGCTCCAGCGCGCGCCTCTTCATTGCGAGCTTCCGCGCGCGTCTCTTCCTTGCGCATTCTTGTGCGCGCCTCTTTCTTGCGAGCTCTTGCGCGCGCCTCTTTTTTGCGCGCTCTTGTGCGTGTCTTTGCCTTACACGCTTGTACGCGCGCCTCTTCCTTGCGCGCACCTTTCTATTGTGCACTCTCACGCGCGTCTCTTCTTTGCGCGCTCTTGTGCGTGCCTCTTCCTTGCGCGCTCTTGCGCGCGACTCTTCCTTGCGCGCCTCTTCCTTGCACGCTCTTATGCGTGCCTCTGCCTTGAACCCTCGTACACACACATCTTCCTTGTGCGCTCGTGCGCGCGCCTTTTTCTTGCGCGCACCTCTTCCTTGCGCGCGCCTTGTTCCAGCAAGCGCTCTGCGCTCTGTCCTCCAGCAATCGCTCCGCGCGCTCTCCTCCAGCAAGCGCTCCACGCGCCCTCCTCCAGCAAGCGCTCCGCGGGCCCTCCTCCTGCAAGCGCTTTGCGCGCCCTCCTCCAGCAAACACTCTGCGTGCCCTCCTCCAGCAAGTGCTCCGCCCGCCCTCCTCCAGCAAGCGCTCTGTCTTCAAGATCGCCCGAAGTTCCCCTCTGCGTGCTCTGTCGTCAAGTCTGCTCCAAGCGCACCTCTGTTCGCTCTGCATCCAAGACCTCCCCAAGTGCGCCTCTGTGTGCTCCGCCGTCAAGTCTGCTCCAAGCGCACCTCCATGCGCTCCACCTTCAAGACCGTCCCAAGTGCGCTTCTGTGCGCTCTGCCGTCAAGTTTGGTCCAAGCGCACCTCCGTGTGCTCCGTCCTCAAGACCACGCCAAGCGCGCCCCCGTGCACTCCACTCTCAGAACCACTATAAGAGCCCAACTCCCTCAACTCAATAACAGACTCTCCAGTCTACAACAAGCCCACCAAGCGTCAACAAATCAGACTTATCTAAGCACAATAGGGGACAAACAACGGCGGATAGGGCGCACCGAGCGTGCCATTCGAGCTTCCAAGCCCCGAACATCGTCAGAACGAGCACAAGTCGCTCCCAAGCACCAGTAGAGCACTTCAAGGCGCAACAAGCGCATCTCTCCCGACAACTCACAAAGAAATATTTAGCTTTGCGAGTGGTGGTCTGTCACCCTCTGAGCTCTTCCTCCACTCTCTCTCTCAACAACTATAACGAGATGCGACCTGTCGCCCTCGAGTTCTTCAAGAAAGCTCTGTACAACAACCAGCATATAGTGGAGGTTTGGCCGGCACGGATCCGACCACATGGTTTTTCACCCAGTTGACGGGTTTTCCACATTAAAAAAATTCTTTTTCCAATTTTTTACTTACTGCGACTGTTTGCGGGCTCGGCTGCTCCCGGGCTAAGGCGGTTCAATTTAGTATGGTCTACCGAAGTCTTGAGCGATCCACAACAATAATAAAAAGTGTTTTCTGCTAATCATTTATTGCTTAGATAACTAAATATTATATAAATCCTAAATAAGTAAGTTACAAAAGGTTAGCGGCAAGAAGGAAAGATAACGAATGGGCGAAAGAATTTCCAATGAGTGAAGAGAACATTTGCAACGACAAGAAGGAAGAAAGACTGATCGCAAATGATCGGTGCGTGGCTTTCGCAAACCCTCAAATAAAAGGGGAAAAATTGAAAGCAGAGAAAGCGGTTTGTAGAAAGCCCCCTCCCAAAATACCCTTCTTGAAAAGGCTCCTCATCCAAACAACCTAAAAAGGGTGGTAGCGATGAGAATAGAGTTTTTTCTACTTCTACCCCCACCATCGCCCCCAAACATTGCCTATGTTCCTCAGTCGTACTTAAAATCTAGCATTTTTTTTGAATCACTATTGTTTGGGAGGTGGAGAATGCAACTTATTGCTCTGTTTTATTAATATGGAGCGCTTCTTGAGACATTGCATGGATCATGGTTTACAAATTTGTTGAGTTAATTATCTTCCATTATTTTTATTTTGTCTTATTACATTGACTATTTATGCTTAACTGGTTGTATATAAGTAACCTGGTTCCCATTGTAAATGGATGAGATTAATAATCAAAATGGCGTTTCCATATTTTATCATGGTATTAGAGGGAGATTTGAAACCCTAGCCGTCAGGAAGCGACCTCCTCTACCAGGCGTCCCCTGGCGATCTCCACTACCGGTGGGCTACCGGCATTCACCTCGACTGGAGTTCTTCTCTTCCTGACGTTCGTTGGTGATCTCTCCGCCCCCTGGGTAACGCTGAGCATCTGCTTTATATGATCTCTGGTTCGTCAACCTTGTCGCTGGTAAAGAAGAGTTGTTTCTGCTTACTCTTCCCGTTACTGTTTCTGTGTTTGTTCTCTGTTCTGCTTGCAATGGCAGCCTCCACGAAAAATATCGATGCATCCTCTCCCTTCTACATGTCTCTATCTGATAACCCAGGAGCCACAGTCACGTCTTGCCTTCTCAATGGCGATAATTTTGATATGTTAGCTAACGCCACGATTAATGCTTTGAAGGCCAAAAATAACTTCGTTTTGTTGATGGAACACTGACAAAACCAGTTGGCAAAAACCTCGGTTGAATATTGGGAGTGCTGCAACTCTATGATAATCTCTTGGATTATGAATTCCATCAACAAGGAGATTCAACCTAGTGTTACTTATTTGGAGACCGCCATGTACAACCTCAATTTGATGACCCCAGCCCAACCCGCACTCAAGGAAGGGGTGCAGGGCGAGCCCCATCATGCCAACCAGGCCGAGCGAGCAGGCCCTAGCATGGCGACCCCGCGCCTTACCGACTCCAGGCAACTGCGAGGTGACCTCACCATACCAAGAGACCGCGGCAGCCGGGCTTCGATGAATCCATCCTTGCATCGAAGGCGCATTCAGGGAACAACGAGTTCCAGCCCGACGAATCATCAACTCCTCGGCAGGAAACCAGCAGATTGTCCATTTTACTATTAGTAGGTCATCCTGGTTTTCCCATATCCACCACAAACAGCGGGATTTCGCTATCCGCGGACCAATTGGAGGTGCCAAACTGCCAATAACAAAAACCAAATGGCAGAGGTTGTTATTAGCAGGTCACAAAGACGATTATGCCCATGTTTTGGAGTTTGCCTATAAATAGACTCTCAAAGCACCTTGGAGAGACAGACCCAGCCTCCTTGAGCTCCGGATTTTCGGAGAGCTCTCGCTCTGTGTCATCAAAGGTGCTGAGCTCAGCCTTTGGCTTTAGGAGGGGAAGACGCGAGACGTGTTTTCGGGTGAGTGGCGGGGCCTCCTCGCTACAACTCACCAGGTTTGAGAGTAGGCAACCATCTATGAACCAGTGAGGGTTGACTCCGAGCTTGAATAGACCTATCTTATGCACCCGACGACGGGTTGAGTAACTTGAATTGTTCCTTGTTAGTCCGTGTTGAAATTGGTGAAGTGAAAGTGGGGGTGATCGGGAGTCCGGGCGACCTGGGCGGACTGACCGCGCGGACTGGGCTCAGTCCGGCGGGTTGCTGTTCGGCGTTGCTTGCTGCTTGGTGTGATCAGGAGCGATCTGTTCGGACTGGTTGTGTCCGGCAGTGGGCCGAGCTCTGGAGGTGGTTCCGCGGTCTGTGCGGATTGAAAGTTTGAGTCCGCCAGATCTGTGGTGGATCTGGAGTTGCGGTGAGCTGGCTCGTTTGGCGGTCTGGCCTAAGTGCTGGCGGACTGGCCTGGTATCCGCAGTATCCACTGTGACCGGGCTTCGTGCCTGTGGTCGTGGACAAGTGCGAGGTGGAGTGGTGTCCGCTGAGTCCGCGGTATCCTGGCTGTGCCTATGGTCATGGGCTGGTGGTTGCGGATTGGGCGGTCTGCTATGGGCAGGTCGCTGCTCGCCTGGACTTGGCGGGTTGTTTGACCTTTAGCGGGCGGACTCGGCGAGATGGTTTTGCTAGCTGCGACCAAGGGCGGTGTCTCTATCTCATAGGGTGGTGACCACACTCTTCACCCGGCCTATAAATAGGACCCCCCAGCACCTCATTTGGTAGCAGAGTGAACAGTAAGTTGGGGCTTGAGTGAAGGCTGCGGACTTGTTTCTTGTATCCGCGCGGTCTGTTTGCTTAACCGGTTTCTGTGTGCAGGTGGCGCGGCTAGCAGTGTCAAACCAGGAGTTTGGTTCTGACCGCTGGAGTAGCGGGCTGCATTGGTGGTTACCAGCATCAGTTTTTCCTCAAGTTGCTTCTCTGTCCGCGCGACCTCGCGGTCTAGGTGGATAGGCGGTTTGTTCCTCTGTTCATCCGCAGTTTGGCGGTGGTTTGATCGAGCTCGGCGGTTTCGGCGGTTTCGGCGGTTTCGGCGGACTCGGCGGTCTCAGTGTGCAATCCGCCCGGACTTGTTTGTTTTCTGCTTTTTCATACTGGCGAAATCATGTCTCGCCATGTATGCCTCGCCTTGTAAAGAAGATTAATAAAAGCTTGATCTGCTTGTTTCTGTGTGTGTGCTTGGTTATCTAAGTTTGCTTCCTACTTTCCGCGGTTCAAGTTGTGATCTAGGTAGTGCCGAAAATATTAATTTGGTGTTTGGGCTACCTTGCTGATCAACCTGAGAAAATTCAACATGGTATCAGAGGAAGGTTCAGTTGCTTGAGCATTGTTCAACAGGCTTGTTGTTGCTCTGTGTGCTTCTGAAGGATAACCAAGGTAGCACCATGGACGGTGGTTTTGCAAGAGGTCTTGGTATTGAGCTTCTGACGCCGACTAACTTTAAGAAGTGGAAGTCGTGCATGAAGAGCTATCTTCTAGGTGAGGAGTTATGGGAGGTCGTCGGTGGAGATGACCAAGTAGAAATAACTGCTGAGTTTGGAACAGCTGAGCAGGTGAGAGTGTGGAGGAAGACAAATGCCAAAGCTGAGTTTGCTCTCAAGCGGGCGGTGTCACCTGAACTCTTTGATCACATCTTAGGATGTGAGTCTGCTGCTGAGATTTGGACTTCCCTTGATGGGTTGTTCAATAGGAAGAATGTAGCTAGGCTACAGTTCTTAGAGAATGAGTTGGCTAAGGCAACTCAGGGAGATCTTTCTATCTCCAAATTCTTCTTGAAGATGAAGAGCTTGTGTGCTGAGCTCTCTGCTCTCGATCCTGATGAGCCAATCTCCGAGGCTAAGCTGAAGAGGCACATAATCCGCGGTTTGCGGAAGGAGTATGTGGCCTTCGTTACTTCTGTTCAAGGCTGGGCTACTCAGCCCTCTCTTCTGGAGCTGGAGAATCTGCTTGCCTCGCAGGAGAGCTTGGCAAGGCAGATGGCCGGGGTGACGGTCTCTGAAGGAGCTAGTGATGCTCTCTTCACTGAGAAGAAGAAGAAGAGATGGGAAGGGAAGAAGAAGCAGACTGCAGCTGGAGATGAATCTTCATCTTCTAAACAGCAGGAGGGGAGCCTTGCCCCTAAGAAGGATTGGAAGAAGAACCTGAAGTGCTTCAGGTGTCATCAACCAGGCCACTTCAAGCGAGACTGCAAGGTCAAGCTGCAGCCTGGGCATGCTGCAGGCAAGGAGGAAGCCTCCTCAAGCAAGGAGGAAGCTGGCTGGGGTGGAGCGTTCATGACGGGCACTTGTGTCCGTGCTTTGTCCACCAGCGACTTGAAGGACGATTGGATCGTTGATTCCGGGTGTGGTCATCACCTCACTGGAGATTTGTCCAAGTTCTCTTCGCTGCAGGCTTACTCAGGTAATGAAGCTATTATTACTGCTGATAATACTATTCATGCAGTAGAGAAGGAGGGTATTGTAACGGTGGGTTGTGATAAGGGGTCACTCACGTTAAGGAGTGTTTATCACGTACCGGGTATGAAGAAAAACCTCTTCTCTGTGACCAATGCGGTTGATGCTGGTTACCACGTTCTGTTTGGGCCAACAGAAGTGAAGTTCCTTCGCAACGTATCAGCGGTTAAGGCTGATGTTGCTCATGTAGGAAGGAGAGTGAAGGACTTGTTTGTCTTATCAACAAGCTCCTATGTTGATCGGATGAGGGCCAACGATAGCGCTGCTATGTGGCATGAGAGGCTGGGGCATGTCGGGATGGATAAGCTGAAGGCTATGTCAAGCAGGAGCCTGGTGAGAGGCTTGCCTAAGTTATCATCCTTCGGTGAGGGTCACGTTTGTGCTGGATGTCAATATGGGAAGTCTCATCGTCTTCCATTTGACAAGTCACAAACAAGAAGCAATGCACCATTGGAGGTTATCCATGGTGATCTGATGGGACCAACCGCGACTGCTAGCCTTGGTGGAAGCAGGTATATGCTAGTCTTGATTGATGACTACTCAAGATACACTTGGGTGTATTTCTTGAAGGAGAAGTCTGAAGCCTTCCGATTGTTTGTGGAGTTCAAGGAGCTGGTGGAGGGAAGGCTTAACCTGAAGATCAAAAAGCTTAGAACTGATAACGGGGGAGAGTTTGTCTCCTCCGAGTTTTCTAACTTTTGCAGGAAGCATGGAATCCAAAGGGAGCTCACTTGTGCTCATACTCCACAACAAAACGGAGTAGCGGAGCGGAAGATCCGTCATTTGACGGAGACTTGCAAATGTTGGCTTCATGCCAAGAGTATCCCAAGGTCTTTCTGGGCGGAGGGAATGTCTTGTGCTGCCTATGTCATCAATCGGATGCCTCTGAGTCCGATCAACATGAAGTCTCCCTTCGAGATGTTGCTGAAGGAGAAGCCTAGTGTGGAACACCTTCGGGTGTTTGGATCAACTTGCTATGTGCATATGCCTGATGCGCTAAGGACTAAGCTTGATGCAAAGGCAAGGAAGCTTGTCTTTGTTGGCTATGATGAGCGGAAGAAGGGATGGAGATGCATGGATCCAGTGACGAAGAAGTTCGTGGTGTCAAGAGACGTTGTCTTTGACGAACTGACGTCATATGGAGGAAGCTCGGTTGAGCTGCCAGAGAGCAAGGTTGATGAAGGTCAGGAGGTGGCTGAGGTAGCTGATCAAGTGGAGCTGGCTGTGTCACCAGCAGCTCCAGTTGCTTCAAGTTCTGGAGAAGAAGCTTCTGGGTCAGGAAGCAGGGGGAGCATTGCTCCAAGCTTGCCGGAGAGCAGAGGTGAACCAGAAGAAGCAACAGAGGTGATTAGCAAGGAGCAGCCTCTTCGGAGGTCAAAGAGGGTTATCAAGCCTCCTGCTCGCTACTGCGAAGGGAACACTGTGAGCTATGTCTCATGCTTCTTTGCAGGTCCTCTGGATGAGCGAGAGCCTGCTAGCTTTAATGAGGCCACTGGTGTCAAGGAGTGGGAAGATGCCATGAGAGAGGAGATGGATGCTCTCAAGAAGAATGAAACTTGGGATCTGGTGCCCAAGGTTGATGGCATTGCTCCGGTGACATGCAAGTGGGTGTTTAAGTTGAAGAAGAAGGCAGATGGAAGCATTGAGAGATTCAAGGCTCGCCTGGTGGCTCGGGGGTTCTCTCAACAGTATGGAGAAGACTATGAGGAGACGTTCAGCCCTGTTGCAAAGATGACTTCAGTTCGGATGGTGATTGCATTGGCTGCATGCCAAGGATGGAGGATGTGGCAGCTTGATGTAAAGAATGCTTTTCTTTACGGAGAGATTGACAAAGACATCTTTATGGATCAGCCTCTTGGTTTCGTTTCTGAAGTTCATCCTGATTACGTCTGCAAACTCAGGAAGGCTCTCTACGGGTTGAAGCAAGCTCCTAGAGCTTGGTATGGGAAGATAGCAGAGTATCTGCAATTCTGTGGATACCTTGCTTCAAACTCGGACTCTAGCTTGTTCATCAAGAAGAAGGGGGAGCTTTCTGTCTTGGTCCTGCTGTATGTTGATGATATGATCATCACAGGGAACTCTGAGGAGGAGGTTGCTAGGCTCAGAGCTGAGCTAGCCATTCGCTTCGAGATGAAAGACCTGGGAGAGCTTCATCACTTTCTTGGTCTCGAAGTGGAGAGGAAGGAGAGCGGGATCCTTGTCTGCCAGAAGGGATATGCTGAGCGCATAGTGAACCGGTTTGGCTTGATTGAGGGAAAGACGTGCTCTACTCCTATGGATCAAGGTCTGAAACTTCGACGAGATGAAGGAAGGGTTCTTCCTGATCCTTTGGTGTTCAGGGCTCTTATTGGAAGCTTGATCTACCTGACGATTACTAGACCTGATATAGCTTACGCTGTTGGTCGAGTAAGTCGGTTCATGGCAGAGCCAAGGAAGTCTCATCTTGTGGCGGCAAAGAACATTTTGAAGTATGTCAAGGCTACTTCTGACATGGGACTTCTCTACAGAAGGGATGCGAGTTTCTCTTTGCTAGGTTACACGGATGCTGACTATGGTGGTGATTCGGATGACCGAAGGTCAACTTCCGGTTATGTGTTCACTTGTGGATCAGCGGGCATTTCGTGGTGTAGCAAGAAGCAGGACTCGGTATCTGTCTCCACTACGGAAGCTGAGTACAAGGCGTCTGCCTTGGCAGCTCGGGAAGCCATTTGGCTAAGGAGGCTTGTAGATGATGTCCATGAAGAAGTGCAAGGTCCTACTTTGCTCCGAGGGGATAACGAGAGTGCTCTCAAGCTGGTGAACAATCCAGTTTGTCATGCCAGGACTAAGCATATTGAGATCGATCACCACTTCATAAGGGAGAAGGTGCTGGAAGGATCTCTTGTGGTTGGTCATGTTCGGAGTGAAGATAATCTTGCTGACATCTTCACCAAGTCGCTGTCGAAGGGGCCTTTTCAGCGGCTTCGAGGTTTGCTTGGGCTGATCACCACTTCTCACTTCAAGGGGGAGTGTTGAAATTGGTGAAGTGAAAGTGGGGGTGATCGGGAGTCCGGGCGACCTGGGCGGACTGACCGCGCGGACTGGGCTCAGTCCGGCGGGTTGCTGTTCGGCGTTGCTTGCTGCTTGGTGTGATCAGGAGCGATCTGTTCGGACTGGTTGTGTCCGGCAGTGGGCCGAGCTCTGGAGGTGGTTCCGCGGTCTGTGCGGATTGAAAGTTTGAGTCCGCCAGATCTGTGGTGGATCTGGAGTTGCGGTGAGCTGGCTCGTTTGGCGGTCTGGCCTAAGTGCTGGCGGACTGGCCTGGTATCCGCAGTATCCACTGTGACCGGGCTTCGTGCCTGTGGTCGTGGACAAGTGCGAGGTGGAGTGGTGTCCGCTGAGTCCGCGGTATCCTGGCTGTGCCTATGGTCATGGGCTGGTGGTTGCGGATTGGGCGGTCTGCTATGGGCAGGTCGCTGCTCGCCTGGACTTGGCGGGTTGTTTGACCTTTAGCGGGCGGACTCGGCGAGATGGTTTTGCTAGCTGCGACCAAGGGGCGGTGTCTCTATCTCATAGGGTGGTGACCACACTCTTCACCCGGCCTATAAATAGGACCCCCCAGCACCTCATTTGGTAGCAGAGTGAACAGTAAGTTGGGGCTTGAGTGAAGGCTGCGGACTTGTTTCTTGTATCCGCGCGGTCTGTTTGCTTAACCGGTTTCTGTGTGCAGGTGGCGCGGCTAGCAGTGTCAAACCAGGAGTTTGGTTCTGACCGCTGGAGTAGCGGGCTGCATTGGTGGTTACCAGCATCAGTTTTTCCTCAAGTTGCTTCTCTGTCCGCGCGACCTCGCGGTCTAGGTGGATAGGCGGTTTGTTCCTCTGTTCATCCGCAGTTTGGCGGTGGTTTGATCGAGCTCGGCGGTTTCGGCGGTTTCGGCGGTTTCGGCGGACTCGGCGGTCTCAGTGTGCAATCCGCCCGGACTTGTTTGTTTTCTGCTTTTTCATACTGGCGAAATCATGTCTCGCCATGTATGCCTCGCCTTGTAAAGAAGATTAATAAAAGCTTGATCTGCTTGTTTCTGTGTGTGTGCTTGGTTATCTAAGTTTGCTTCCTACTTTCCGCGGTTCAAGTTGTGATCTAGGTAGTGCCGAAAATATTAATTTGGTGTTTGGGCTACCTTGCTGATCAACCTGAGAAAATTCAACAGTCCGAACTCCGTTGAACCGATAATCGGGTTTCAACACGCCAAAGCCATTTGGGACGATTTGAGGGAGAGATTTCCCATTGGAAATGTTCTGCGTGTTTATGAATTAAAGAATGAAATTGCATCGTTTCGCCAACATGGGATGACCTATTACACCAAATTAAAAGGGTTATAGGATGAATTGGGCAGCGATTCCAAAGTTCCCACTTGCACATGTGGTACTTCACAAGAATTTCTACGCGAAAGAGAAGAAGAAAAACTACATCAATTCCTCTTGGGGTCTCACATTCTAAACATGGATCCACTGCCAACCGTGAGCAAGGCATATGCCCTTATCACTCATGAGAAATGACATCATACCATTGTGCGTGGTCAAGAGGACGCGGGGAAGTCACTACCATGGCCATGCATACCGCGACAAAGGGAAACACTTCCCTCCTACCTACTCCAAACCGCGAGGGCATGTTTGCATTTGGCAAGAACTACAACCGCTGTCACAAGGCTGGACACGACACGGTCAATTGCTTTGAACTCCATGGATATCCTACTTGGTACAAAGGAAGAAAAGGTAGTGAGCACCTTGCTGGCATGCGCCCTCGTGGTCCTCCTATCGCCCGTAACCAAGCTAATGCCATCCAAGCCTCTTGCATGGGTCATTCTGCCGAGACTAGTTCCAACCAATGTCTGCCTAGCTTGTCTCGAGATTAAATGCATAAACTTCTAAGCTTCCTTGATCGAACTGGTGACATTTCCGACAAACTCTCTGGTAAGACCTCCATCACCTCTCATTGGATCCTTGATAGTGGTGTTTCTAACAACATGACTGGTCAAAAGGGCATATTACAAGAACTCAAAGAATTCACACTTATGCCTATTAATTTGCTTGTTGAATGGGTCTCAAACTATGGCATTGATGGTTGGTCGTGTGAAATTAAGTGATGACTTGTGCCTCGTTGACATCGTTTTTGTTCCCAACTTAACTTGCAATTTAATTTTCATTCGACAACTTGCCTCTGCGTCAAATTGTCATATCATGTTCACAGATGCGCTTTGTGTGATTCGAGGACATTGATTGGAGCGGGTGAGCTTTGCAGGGGTGTCTACTTCTATGCTCTAATCAAGCAACAAACAACTTTCGAGGTTGCACAGTCCGACTCAAACGGTTTGGCATAGACGTCTTGGACACCAATCTAGTCATCATCTTTCTTTTATTTCAAAGCTTAGTAGTCATTTTGACAGCGGCATATCTCATTAATAGTACACCCACTGTTAGGCTTCTTAAAAAATTCCCTTAAGAACATCTCTTTGGCATTAAGCCCTCCTACCAACACTTTCGTGTGTTCGGTTGCTTGTGTTATGCTCACCAACACCACGCACAAAAGTCACTGCCACCCCGCACAAAAGGATAAGTTTGGTCCCCATGGCCGAAGGTTTTTGTTCGCCGGCTATCCCTACGGGAAGACTGGGTGGACGTTGTTTGATCTAGAGCAGAAGAACAGATCTTCTTTTACTCCAAAGAGGTGACCCTTCACATAATTTTTTTTTCCCTTTGAGCAATACCAACTACAATCTGCCTAAGGTGATCAAGTATTCCAACACAGTATTTCTCCACGGCCGATCGACTATTCTGACACTCGAACCAAGACTGCATCACCTTCAGCCAACGTCAATGATTATGCTAATCTACCTACAGGTCCTCTTGAAATTGGAGGGCCATTGAAGGACTGCTTCGCCCATGCCGGGTGTCTCGACCGCCCCCACATCTTAATGACTGTGGTTTATTCTGCCGCTGTCTTCGACGGGGCCAATCCGCCGCAACTCTTGTTGTGTTCAACCAGATCTCATTTTTCGGAAAACTTCAGCTGGCAGTCCCCGATTGCTCCATGAAATGTTGGTTTGGCAACTTATTGATGACTTTCTCGCAAGCATCGACACCCCCACGAAGCTTCTGCAACATTCATACACCTCAAGTACGCATTATCCTTAGCACATCACGTAACGTTTGCCAATTTTTCGCAGTATCATCGTCATTTCTTGGCGTTTATTCACTCGCAAGTCCAGACACACTCTTATGCGGATGCCGTACAACTTGATGAATGACACTTTGCGAGGGGCACTGAAATTGTTGTCCTCCATCGATGATCTCATTCTTGCGGGCAACAATTCTGCTGCATGTTCATCCTTCAAAGGCTACTTAAATACTTCTTCATCAAAGACTTAGGGGCCCTCAAGTTCTTTTTGGGCATTGAAGTAGTTACATTTCCTCAGGGCATTTTCCTATGTTAGTGAAAATATGCCTTGGACATTTTCTCATAAACTGGCCTCCTTGGGGCCAAGCATGCAGCGACGCCGATGGAGCGCAGCCAAAAGCTTGACTTGGCCGAGGGGGAGTTTGCCAATGGGGTTGTTTACCGACGACTTGGGGGTTGCTTTATTTATCTCATTATTACTCGTCTAAAGATCTCTTATTTGGTGCACGCACTTTCCCAATTCATGTCTGCTCCCAAAAAAGAACATTTTGAGGCAGCTTTGTGCATTGTTCACTATCTTAAAGGTAGCCCAGGACAAGTAATTCTATTACGGGCCAATTGTCATCTAAAACTACATGCCTATTGCAATTCTTATTGGGCGAGTTGTTCAATTACCCGTAAGTCGGTCACGGGATATTTTCACTCTTGGGAATTCGCTGATTTCTTGGAAAACAAAAAAATAAAACCCAATTTTGTGATCATCGGCAAAAGTTGAGTATCGCGTCATGACTTCAACGTGCTGTGAACTCGTTTGGCTCAAGTCCTTATTGTCCTCTCTGTGTCAATGTGAAAATATGAGTCACACCAAAAAGGGGTTTGTTGACGATTTTTCTTGAATAAAGTGACAATATAGCTCAATGTGCTTCATATAACTAGTAATTGGATTCATCCTTATCACCCTCGCACTCTCATTTAATGTATCCGTCCCATAGTGACTCGAGGATCCTGATGATTTCGGTGACGTAAATTTGTGGTAACGCTTCTACTCCGACCATCACATCACTCGGGCTATCATAGTGGTGCTTGCTCATAACAAGTCGTCTGATTCATGATCTTTATCGCATGAGATTATTGTTTCATGCTCCGTCGGGAGTTCTCTGCATCTTAATCCGGCATACCACATGCCTTTAAAATCCCTTATCAGCAAACATCATCACCAGACTCAAGTTCCGTTTGGCACGGCGGCGGCGGTCGTAAACGCATGAGTTAAACAGTCATTTGTTAAGGATCATCTAACAAACATCATTCGTTTGAACATAAAAGTGAATGAAGTTCCTTAGGTTGGCGTTAACGAATGACAATTTAACCCTCATGTTCATTACTGCCACCACGTGCCAAACGGAGCCTCACTCATGCTATCTTCATCTATTAGTGCATGTTCTCGATCCACCATACTTTAAGCATTATCTTGCTTCACAGATTCGCTAATTAAGCTGACATACCGAAGTCGCGCTATAGCTCATTTTGTTGAATTGTTTAAATGGAAGTGAAGTGGAGTGGACGATCTGACTAGGCAAACCGTACAGACTGCGGAGACCGCCGCCGGCCTGGCGGCTAACTGTTGGCAGATGGCTGGATTTCGGCTGGCTAATCTTCTATCTTTCGGTCTGCTTCAGCAAGCACTCTGGGAGGTAACCGGGCGGTTAGTTTTGTCAAACCGCGGTTGTTGCGGTCCGGACTGTGAGACCGCACAGTCCGTTTGAAGCTTTTCAGGTTCTCTGGCTCGCGTGAAGGCAGACAGTTAGAGCGGTCTGCGGTGGCTAATCACAGAGTTCGTTGGGCCTACTCACGCAGGTTGATGCCAGAGTTCGTTGTGTTGTGTTGACTTGTTCGTGGTGCTGTGGCAAATCAGCTTGTTGCCTAGTTCGATGTGTTCGCTTGGTCGCGCGATCTGTTCTGGAGTCCTATGTACTGCGCGGTCTGGTTACGGAGACCGGCAGTCTGTCATAAGTGCGATGATGGATCAGGATGCGTGGCTGGATTGCTAAGTACACGCGGACTGATTTTGTTGTTCGCTCGGCCATGTAGACTGGTTGATCTTTTCGTGTAAGCGGATAGATGGTTAGTCCGCGCGAACTAATGTTGGTATTTGCACTTGTGCGGATACGTGGTTTTAGTTGCAGGATGACGGACGGTTATCCTATCGCTATGAACGGTGATCACACTCCCCCTGTCGCCTGTAAATAGGGGTCCCTGACTCGTCATATATAACGAGAACAGTGAGAACTCAGCTCTCGTTTTGATCTTGCGGTTACGGTTTTCTAATCGGCATGATTAAGTGAAGTTGACTTGTCTGTGCAGGCTGTGCGACTAGACACCTAGCTGGAAGGCTCAGTGTAGAACAGTTCACGGTTATAGTCAGTGGTATACAGCAAGTCGCGGTCTTAGCGGCTTGAAGTCACTTCCTCGGAGTTGTGGTTAGTTCGAGCAGTTCGCCCGGTCTATCAGCGGGTTCTGTTCAGTTCATCAGCTTTCAATAACAAGCAGTCTGCGTTGATTGGTTGAAGTTTGATGACTTGGCGGTTTCGGCGGACAGGGTTTGCGGTCAGCGGCATGTGCGGTTACAGTTTCCAGACCGTGCGGTTTCTCCTGCTTGTATTTTATGTTTCCAGCAGGTACATTGTGAATCATGTTTCGCAATGTATACCTCATTTTGTAAAGAAGTTGTTGATAATTCCAAGTTTGAGACTCTTGTGTTTTTATTGTTACTGATTTCTCCTTACTTGATTGTGGTTGAATGTTCTTGTAAACTTTCTCAGCTTTCTAGAAATTTTTACATCTCTCCTGAGATACACCCACTCCGTTCATATGGAATAAGAATCGATTTGGCACTGCATTTTTTCTGGGGTGAGTTTGAACAAAAACGGCAGTCATAGAATGTGTTTCACCACTAGAAATGAAATAATTTTTGAACATAAAAGCAGAAGCAATTACTTAGGTGTGGTCAGATGTTCACAAACAGCGTCTCATAACCCCATGGTGTTCACAATCGCTTCATAACCATCTGTCGTTCATGGACGTCCAACCTCTCCCAAGGAAATTCATTCACTTTTTAGTTCAAAATTAAATTTTTTCTTAACCGTCCTCCTGCAAAACTCATATTTTAAGACCGACGGTGGTGCTGTAGTCCAAACTCACTGTAGCAAATACACTTGACTTTAAATGAACCCTGTGCCTCCTCCACCTTCTCCACTTTCGTGTTTGTTGCAGGCTGTAATTAATGGCGTTCTCTTCAATCGATATGGATGCTGCCTTAATTTGTCTTCAAAAAGGCTGAAAGCAGATGGGGGGGTCTTCGTTAAAGCTAATCCTAAAACTTACACAATAGTCATTAATTGAATCCCGGTTTCAAAGAGGGAGGAGGGAGGAGGGAGATGGCTACCAAACGAAAGAGGACAAGTGAAAGCCTTCGTTGAGCTCCGGGCCGTCAGCAAAGCACCAGTTCTACTTATTAAAATGCCTCTGCGCCTCCCTTAAAAGAGAGCATTTGGCCTCTCTCTGCAAGTGTCTCGATTCCCCCCTTCTTTACATTTTTTCCTTCCATGTACTTTTCTGGCTATATATCTCTAAGTTTGTCAAATCACAACACATTGCATCTTTTTTACTTTTGAAACTAGGAAATTCTCTTCTTGAAGAGTACATTCCATAACATTTGTGTACAAAAAGACTACCATAACATTCATGTGTAAGCTTAGGGGCGCTTGGGTGCGGGGGCATTGTGCGTCCGCGCGCTCCTGTCGTGCACAGTTTCACGCCCGCCCGCCGTCGCCCCGGTGGGCCTGATCGGGCTACCCAACATACCCTCGCCACTGATGGGCAAGGTCGTTATATCCTTAAAATGGTGATTCAAGAGACCAAAACAGTGCATTTTTTTCGCCCGTTCAAAAACAAAGAGAACATGATTGTTTGTGTGCCACCTGAAAAACTAAAAAAGTGAGTGAAACCTCATTTGAGCGGGGAGAGTCTCTAAGATTTTCCGGCAAAAAGTTGCCGACGGAAGGTCAACTTAGCGACGTGAAGAACCGACACGGCGCTCATTTTTCAGCTTGACACGTGTATCCTGCGTGCCCGATCCGCTTTCAAGCTTGCGCTCCCACCCTCCGCTCCAGTTCGCGCACCCGCACTTTGCTCCAGTGCGTGCTCCCGCGCTTTGCTCCGACTTGTGCTCGTGCACTTCGCTCCAGCGTGCGCTCCCACACTCCGCTCGACACTAATAATTAGAAATACTTGTAAACAACAGATGGTGTTAAAAATATTGAAGTGTGAATAGGGGGTCTGGATGCGCAAACCGCACAGACCGTGAGAGACCGCAGGAGACCGCGCAGGTCATGCGGTTTGGTTTTTAGATCGCGTGGTTTGTTCCTTGGTCACCTGAAGTCCATGCGGTCTGACTCAGCAGTCTGCACAGCTGTGCGGCTTGATGTTGCTAATCGTCTGCGCGGTCTAGTTTCCGGCAGACCGCTTGTTGTGCAGTTAGAGTTTTTATCCGTCTTTCTGCTAGGGGTTTTCCTATCCTCTTCAGCAGTGACCGCATCCCCCTACCCGCCTATAATTAGGGGTCTTGGTCCCGTCATTCATAATCGAAACTGTGAGAAATATATCTTGGGTTAAGCTTGCGGTTAAGTTTTTCCTAACCGCACGACAAGGAGAAATAACTTGTGTTGCTGTGTTGCGGGCTGTGCGGCTAACATTGAGCGACTAAGTGACTATTACTGGTTGTTGTCAGTGGAGGCTCAGTGTTGATCAACAGACAACAGTTGACGGTTAAGCAGCAGGTCGCGGGATTTGCAACTAGATCAGTCTTCTTCTTTGATAGTTCGCAAGCAGTTTTCAATAAAAGTCAATTTGTCGGTCTATGCAGATTGGTTGTTTTCCAGTTCAGTAGACCAGTGTCAGTTCGCACGACTTATGCAGTTAGTCGATCTCAACGGTCAGGCGACCATAAGTGCGGAGAGGTAATAATTCTTCAGCAATTCAATAAGACTGTCCGCGCGATCTCGCGATTAGAGGTGCGGTCTAGAGATTAGGCGGTCTCAGTGTTCTGCCCATCAGTTTTGTACTTGTCTATTTTCTTTGATCTCCATCGGGTACATTGCGAAATCATGTCTCACAATGTATGTTTTTGTCTTGTGAAGAAGTTAATAGTACAAGTATTGTTCGTGCATCTTCTATTTGCTAGTTGTTTACTTCGCTTAGTTGAATGATAGTGGTCCTGTGACCTCCGTTAATAAAATTTTGCAGATGGTTTATCACCCTCTCAAAGGCTAATCTCTGTACTCGGTTGTTATTAGTGGATTTCATCTAAGCTAGGTCTGACCCATTGCTTTTTTTCTTTTTTCTGATTTTCACGTAAAATCTCAATGTCTACTGTCAATTCTCTATTTTGATTATTTGCGTTCAACTTGCTCTCGAGCTAAGACAGCCCGACTCGGCAGGTTCGTAAATGCATTGAACGACCGACAACACCAATTATTACCTAAACTCTCTCGAGTTAGCACAATTACAGGTTGCAACGATCGTATTTTTGAAATTACAAATGCACCCTTGTAAGTAAACATTTATAACATTCATGCACAAAATACCTCATTAGAGTAAATTTTCAGGAGCACTTTTTTGGCATGAATTTTACGAAATGTTTACTTATAGGAGAGGTTTTTATAATTTCAAATGTAAGATGGGGTGCAAATGCAATATGTAATTTAGTAAACA
Organism: Platanthera zijinensis; assembly: GCA_039513925.1. NCBI lineage: Eukaryota > Viridiplantae > Streptophyta > Magnoliopsida > Asparagales > Orchidaceae > Platanthera > Platanthera zijinensis. Next base: position 7,123,995 of record CM077090.1, on the reverse strand, counting down.
TACAGGGGAGGTCCCAGTAAATTTCCCTAATAATTAATGGCTCGGTTTGGCACAGTGGTGGCAGTCGTAAATGCATGAATTAAACCGTCATTCATTAATGATTACCTAACAAATATCATCTGTTTGAACATATTAGTGCATGAAGTTTCTTACGTGGGGCATTAACAAATGAAAATTTAATCCTCATGTTCATGGCCGCCACCACGTGTCAAACTGCTCAAGCCCTTGCTTCAATGTAACAACATGAATGTTCGCAAGTATTTAAAAAACACTTACTACGAAAAGGGCCAATTTGAAGTTTTTGAACAATGAATTGAGATTTAGGCTCCGTTTGGGGGGACTTATTTTCACCGGTCAAGCGGTTACGACCGCATGAACCCGGCCTTAATTAAGACCCGGTTCATGCGGTCGTAACCGCTTGACCGGTAAAAATAAGTCCTCCCAAACGAAGCCTTAGATTTTAACAAACAAGTTTAAATAAGCAGTGACATTCCCCCTAGGATGAGCAAAAACTCTCACATAAAAAAAACAGGATTCAAATCCCCTGGAGTTCCCGCAGAAACTCTAGGGGGTGTTCCCTTTTTGCGAATCACTTGAGCGGAATCAGAAAAAATGGTGAACATGAAAGTTGTAGATATCCCCGAGACGAATAACTTTCGTGTTGAACATTTTTTGATTTGAAGTCGTTTAGACCCCCGATTATTTTTTCCGGACCCCAAATCGGGGGTATAAACGACTTCAAATCAAACAATGTTCAACACGAAAGTTATTCGTCTCGGAGATATCTACAACTTTCATGTTCATCATTTTTTTCTGATTCCGCTCAAGTGATTCGCGAAAGGGGAACTCCACCCCCTGGAGTTCCTACAGGAACTCCAGGGGATCCGGATCCAAAAAAAACATAGGGGTAGCAAGAAGGAAAAAAAATTGGATCCGCTCAACCAATGAAAATGCGTAAGTGGGATCACGGTGCAAGAATTTACTATGCATCACAGACCCCACAAAAATACACGCTCTTAGCGTTTGTCTTTAATGGGGATCTAAAGGAAACAACGATCGGCGGACCTGCTCTATTTTTACTCAGCAAGAAGAGAGGCAGCCGGTTTGACCCACAATTCTGAAGAACCGGCACTCAAGCCGAGCCGGTCCCATTCCAGGCCTCGAACAGCGGTCCAATTTCGAGTCTGTCGTCATATCGCACGTCGGCTCTGCTCAGACCGGGGGGTTACTGTAATTGTCTGCTTTTCGTCCGGTTCGTCCGACTTGACGCGCGACGACAGATGGACTTGCTTGCGTCCCAATTTATCAATTATCGGGACCAAGGAGGGGTGTTTTCGGAAGTTCCGGTTTTGGACTTTACCGTCTTGACCTCCGCCACCTCGAGATGCCCCCTCACGGCTACAACATCTATTATATAACAAACATTTTTTTTTTTTTCGTTTAGTAGTAGGATTGTATATTTATTATTTTATATCAGCATTTTGATAAAGAGTTCATATATTTACTTAGAAATAATAATAATAAGAGCATTGTTAAGAGCCAAACTCACTTTTGGCTATGTGCCCGTGAGAAGGAAGAACTCGAGTCTCCCCCCACTATCGTCGTCGCGAGAAAAAGGCACGCCTGAAACCGCCGCCGCCGTCGAGAAAGCCACGGTCATGGTAACTTACTGCGAGGAGCAGTAAAGAGAAGGTGCAATGTTACCCTGCTGTTATTCAAGTTAGTAGGCCTTAATTTATCGAAACATCAATAAATCATTCCCTAGCAGTATAAAAAAAATGTGGTGGTAACAAAAGTAGGCGAATCCCCCATAGATTCTGCCCCTAGCGAATTTAACCACAAACAATTCTAAATGAATTAAGATGATCGAAATTGACCATTAGAAAAGAATTATTTACAAACACGCGCCTCCACATGCACCCACTCAAGGACTACATGTACGTTGTGTCACCGACCACCCCAGTCCATGCAAAGTCCCACAACAATGTAATTTGCGCACATCGCGCTCAAGCCGTATTGGCATCCACTGTTGGATAAAACACCATGCGCCTTAAGCGGTGAGAGATAGGAGAGTCTATTGGGTCCGGGGTACGGCCAACCGCAGTGCACTGTCCTGTGCGTTGCGGTGGGCCAAATACCGCATATATAGTAAATCTGTGCACAGTGGAGCCCAGGCCCCAGGGTTTCTTGCGTGCGCTCGTATTGGTCCCGACAAACACACAAGATTGGGTTTCAAGAGAAAGGGGAGAGAGAGAGAGCTAATTTCATACAAGGGGTTACATATATAATTAGAAAATGCATTAGGGGTGGTATTATGATAAATAAAAATAATTGGGCCCGGCCTGGTTCAGCTTCACATATATATATCGGGAACTCAAATTTTTTGGATTTTCTTCTTGGGCCCATCTATTCGTCCACACGATGCCATTTTACTATTATCCCGTCTCTGAATTTCCAGCTATCAAGTTCTTAGCCTCATGCTATAGGTATATATTTTTCTTGAAAAAACAATAATTGCTAGGAATATTTTATTTGACCTAAAAATGATTATTTTTTCATTAATTTATATATATATATATAAAGAGAGAGAAAACTTAATGCATCTTAGATTGTTCTAGAAAGATCACTATGTAATATAGATGAGACATGATGCTATAAATAGTCATAGGAAGTTTAATGTGAAGATTCTAGAAAAATTCAAGTTTGAGGTTTTGTTTGGGATAACAGGATCATTTTAAAAAAGAGAAGTTTCAAAATTATTCTCGCATACATTTTATTTATCTCGGACCGTTTTTTTTTAAAATTTTCTAAACAAAATAAAGTATTATATACGTGACATTTTTATACAAATTAAAGAATATAATTTTATTTTTTAAAATATATTAAATTGATTCGATAAAATTAAAAAAGAAATAAAAAAAATATTTCACCCCAAATATTGTGGGAGGCTGACTTAGGCTTCATTTGGTTCGGCGGTGGCGGGTCGATCCGGCGGGTGGAAACGGAGTGTTCGAACCGGAGGGGGGAGGTGGCTGCTCCAAACGGAGCTTTTTGGTGGCGTTTCTCAAGGCGGGCGGGTGGAAACGGAGCAAACGCCGCCGGAGGTTCATTTGTTTTTCCTCCTTCCGGCGGCGTTTGCTCAAAACGGAGCAGCAAAACGCCCAAACAAATGAAGCCTTAGACTTTGTTTGATTTGGCGTTTTACTTCGACAGCGGGAGAAGAAGGCGGACTGTTGGAACCGGAGGGGAGAGGCCACGGTTGGAATCCCACCATTTTCCTCAATTTCCCATGACATGGGGGTGCAGACGGAGCAAATGCCGCGCCGGCCATTTGATAATCCGTTGCGGCAGCGTTTGCCCCAACGAAGCGCTCCAAACGACACCAAACGAAGGTTAGCTATGCTAGCTAAGGACATGTGTATTTGTTGGTGTGCGAACTCTGAGTCTGTAACAAGATATTTTGCGTTGTTGACAGTTGACACAGAGTCATATCAAACCCTAATTAATTATAGGGGGCACATAATTAACTTTACTCTACAAAAACTTCATTCACATTTTCAAACGGCCGACCGCATATGGAATATTTACCCAAAATCAGAGTACCAACCGAAACAGAGAGGGTGTTAATTTTCCTGAATTGACTGATGCAATTAAATAAAACAAGAGCTGTAGTTTTTATAAATTATTTAATAAATCCAACAAAATATATTACCCAAATGCCCTCACCGTATCTTCTTCTTCCTCAATAAATTAATACGCTCGCAATTTCCTCTGCTCTCCATCTCAAAAGCAGCGGCGACACAATGGGAGAAGCCGTGGCAGACTGCAGACCACGATAACCTGCGGGTAAAATAACGACAACGCCGACCTGCTCGCCGAGATCCTTGCCGCCTCGACGGCCGCTCCTCGCCGCCGCGTGCGTCTGCAGCCTCTGGTCGCGGTGTCCCGCGGGGACGCCGTATGGGAAGCTCTCTGCAACCGCCACGTGTACGCCGCGGCCTCGTTTCCGGCACCCGCGCCGTCGTCGCGGCCTCGGGGGATACGTCGGCTCTACCGCCGCTGCGTGGGTCCCATTCTCGACCGCCTCGCCGGCGTTCGCAGGAGACATGGTCCAATCGTCGGAGGGGCGCTGGCTGCGGCGCAGCGTCTTCCCTGTCGCTATTCTCGATAGATTGCTACGAGCGGCCCTGAGCGTCGGCGGCGGCAGCGGCCGTCGTCTCTGCTTTTTCTGAGGAGTCCGTCGATGTATCCTGAAGGACAAGGATAAAAAGTTACCGTCCTCCGCGGCGGAGTACCCACACCTGGGAATGTTTGAGCTGCTTGTAGTGCTATTATGATTAATGTAAATCCCCCCTTGCCAAAGAATGAACAAGTAGCTAGATTTTTTTGGCTGAAATTAAAATCCCTTCTCATTCTATTTGCATGCTCTTTTTCTCTTCCTCCCTCCTTCTCTTCCTAAGTTATGCTAAATATGCACAAGATATCTCTCTCTCTCTCTTCCATCCCTCTCTCTTTCTAGGATATGCTAAATATGCACAAAATATAGCCCCTTTCTCTCTCTAGGTTATAATAAGCCTCTGTTTCATGCGATCGTAACCGCTTGACAGGTGAAAATAAGTATCCCAAACATAGCCTAAGTAGGCACAGGATAAACATTTAATTACTCTCTCTCTCAAGATGTAAAGATGATAGAAATTGAAAAGGAGACATTAATGTTAGTAAAATTTTGTATAGTAACATGGTTGACTAAAGTAGACGGAGTGATGGACTTTACAATTCCTCATATAAATAATAATATATGTATAAGGAAGGGCAATGTTAATAGCACCCCTGAAGTCGCTATTAGCAGCCATTTCAATGTGTTATTTTGACTTTTTTGGGGTGCTATTAGCCAATAGAGAGGTGCTATTAACATTGCCCATAAGGGAATCACATTTAAGATTTTAAAAAAAATCAATTTTGTAAAGTATGGTCCTATGGAGCATGTGAAATAAAAAAATATATATTTTCAAATTCATTATAATCTATGTCCATCCTCTAGGCAGAGTAATCTACTCTTTTAAAGTAGCAATACATTTGAAGGAATAGTTGGATGGAAGATTCATGCATCCATGAGGGATGTGTTCTTCTCAAACCGAAGCTCGGTAACATTTTAATTGTTTGCTAGATTTCTTGTTAGATGTCTGGAGAATTAGCTAAGTTTTGTTCTAACAGCCTTGCTTTTCAATTTTGTATCACCTTTGCTTTGCACTTGACTTAGCGAAGTTTTTTTTTGCCGGAGCAAGAATCTGAGCGCTTCGATAGACAACTTGACGAACAATTCAAGGGAGCCACTAAAAATGTTTGTATGATCTTCAGTATGTCTCCTCTAATTTGGTCAATAAGATCAAGTCACTCCCATCGCGATACATTAAAACTTGATCAATCTACCAAAGACCAAAATGTTAAGCCAAGGAGTAGGATCTAAAATTGCTCAATAAGTGCCCTTATTGGACTCCTTAATACAAGGAAAACTTTTTGTGACTACAATTGAGACTTAGGCTTTTCTTTGGGCGACTACGTTATTATATAATGTATGTTTGGCAAGGAATGTAAAAATTTCTTAACGGGAGCTAATGAGGTCACAAAAACACTCAATCACAACTGAAGTCAAATAAAAGACAGCAGCAATAGAGGCACAAGAGTTTCCAACTGAAATCAATTTCTATTACAGATCGAGGTATACATTGCAAGACATGATTACAATGTAAACTGGGAACAATCTAAAATTGTTGTTAAGAGGAAACCGCGCGGACTGTTTCCAGTAACCGCACAATCCGCCTACTCGCCGGCCTTGTCCGCCGAAACCGCAGAAGCCGCCTACCCGCAGCTAGCCGCGTGGACTGCTGTTATTGCAAATGCTGAGACCAAACAGAACCCGCTGATAGGTCGGGCGAACTGCTCCACTTATCCGCAATTCCAAGGAAGAGACCAAGCCGCAAGGACTGCAACCTGCTGCTAAACCGCTGACTGTATTCGCGAGCTGTTCCACACCAACGTTCTCGCTAGTCGCCTAGCCGCCTGGTGTTAGCCGCCTAGCCGCCTGGTGTTAGCCGCACAGCCTGCACATTACAACTTTCTTAGTCGCGGCGGTTAGAAAACCTCAACCGCAAGTTTAAGCGCGAGCTCGTTCTTACTGTTCACTCGTCTATAATGATGAGTGGGGGGTCCTATTTATAGATGTGGGAAGGAGTGTCGTCACCACCTATAACGATAGGATAACCGCCCATCAGACCCTGCCGACTCACACCCATATCCGCACAGTGCAGATATAAACTCTGCTCGCCAGGTCACGCCAGACCGCTCCTGACGGATAGACGATCAGACCGCCAAAGCGAGCTTGGCGAGTAACCAAGCAGTCCGCACAAGGCAAGCTCGGCAAGCTAGGCAACAAGCTAGGCTTGTCCCCCAGACCAAGTCCACAAAACCCGCGGTTACCAAACTTAGGCTCCGTTTGGGGGACTTATTTTCACCGGTCAAGCGGTGACGACCGCATGAACCGGATCTTAATTAAGGTCCGTTTCATGCGGTCGTAACCGCTTGACCGGTGAAAATAAGTTACCCCAAACGGCCTTAATCGCGCCACCTGAAACCGAGATCACGCCCTTCTGAACATCCCAGTTCGCAACTATCCAAGCGGACTGCCCCCATCAGACTGCGCGACCTCCAGGCAACCTGTCCGCGCAACAAAGTTCACTCCACGATCTAACATCCAGACCGCAAGCTTTGAACCATGCTGAACACCTGCGAGCTTCATAGAGTCCGCACAACAACCAGCGAACTCTAACCCATCCCGCTCCAAGAAGGCACTAACGACCGGATGGCAAACCACCCCAGTTCGCTAATCCGGCAGCCCCTTAGCGAATCAGAGAACCTGCCAACAACCCGCGGATAAACATCTTATCTGCACGGTTACTCCACCAGAGCGCTTGCTGGTGCAGACCGCCAGAAAACCACAGTCAAGCCGGCTGTTTGACTAGGCAACCCGTCAATGCTATCCGCCTAGTCTGTGGGGTCTCTGCGATCTGTGCGAACTGTGCAAACAGTACGCTCGACTACCCCTACTTCACGCTTCAACAATTTCAACAAAGCAAAGGCTATGACCATTACCAAGAAAATAAATTAGTTTTGAGCATAAAATGCATGAATTTTTTAAGGTGAGGTCGGGCGTTCACGAATGACGGTTCAAGACCACCGCGTTTACGACCGCCACCACCGCGCCAAACGAACCCTTAGACTCCTTTTGGCGTGGCAGTAAAGATTGAGAACACTGTAGTTGTGAACTGCCATATGTGTGGATGCCCGACTTCAACTATGACGAACTCCATCCACTTTTATGTTCAAAATTAATTTTTATTTTGCTGGTGGTCATAGCATGTATCATGTCAAACACATTTAGGGACCGTTGGTTTCTGCGTCGGAGCATTGGTGCGGGAGCAGACGCCGCCGCAAGGCAGAAAAACAAACGGCGCCTCACACGGGAGGCGGCGTTTGCTCCCACATCTCTTCGTAAAAGCGCCAGCGAGGCTTCGTCTCCAACCCCACGTCCCCACCTCCAGTTGCAAAATCTGCAGTGAGTGCTCCCGCACCAGCTCCCGCTGCGGCGCTGCCAATCCCAACAAACCCTTAAATTATGTCTGTGGCCTTTTTGTCCAAACTCAAACACAAATGCCGCATCAAACGGACCCTTATGATCCATAGTAATGTTTATCTCAACCCAGTAAAGATCAATCGGGGTCGCACATAATTTATGTTAAAAAAATATCAATTCGGAAAGACATGTTGGAAAACGCGAATGGATCCACACTTCAGACTAACTCCACGAAACAGGCCGGCGAGACCAACTCGGTGAGACCGCCCAGACCGCGCGGTTATCCCCGGCGAGTTCACCTCTCGCTGGCGAGACCAAACGCACACCGGCGAGTTCACCTCCTAACCACTCGCGCGCGAGCACCACTCCTGCCGGCGAGAACAATCTGGCGCGAGCTCTCTACTCGCACGGCGAGAGCGACTAGGTGGACAACCCGCTCGGCAAACTTCTTCTCGCGGTTAACACCACCCGGCGCTTCTACTCGCGCGGCTACACCACCGGCGAGATGAGTAGTCCTCTCGGCAAGGTGTCACTCGCCCAAACCGGCGAGTATACCAACTCGCCCGGTTAGCCTCTCTAACCGCCCGGCGAGAACTCTCTTAGCGCTGCAGCGCACTCCCTTTCTCACAAGGCCGAAAACCACAAACTTGGGAGGATTTTCTTCTCTTCTATTTCAGCAACTTTAAAATGAACTACAATGGCCTATTTATAGGCAAAATGAAAAACTCTCCAACTACCCTCTCATAAATACAACCTCTCAACTCCCCTCATTAAATACATTCATTCCCCCTTGCAATTAAAACCATATAAAAATATGTAACTCCCCATGCATGTGGGGGCGGGTCAATATGTCAAAGCTCCAACAAACTCCCCCTCAAACTTGCAGCACATGCCAAGTTTGCCTTTGAGCTTTAGGAACGTGTCCACCTTCAACGCCTTGGTAAAGATGTCCGCGACTTGCTCTCCGTCGGGCAATACTTGACCTCCACGGTCTTCAGCTCCACCTGCTCCCTGAGGAAGTGATGCGTTGTCTCGATGTGTTTGCTACGCCCATGTAGCACAGGGTTCTTCGCGAGCTGGATGGTCGACATGTTGTCCACCAACATGGTCGTTGGCCCATCCACTCCATGATGCAGGCTCTCCAGGAGGTTCCTCAGCAAAATAGCTTGGCAGGTGTCAGCCGCTGCTGCAATGTACTCTGCCTCGCAATATGATAGCGCTATCGTGGCATGCTTCTTCGAGCTCCAAGAGAACACTCCCGTTCCCATGTTAAAAGCATATCCAGAAGTGCTCTTCCGGTCATTCACATCCCCGCCGTAGTCATTGTCCGAGTAGCCTACCAACGTCAGCTCCTCTCCGATTGAGTACTTCAACCCATGGCCTCTTGTCCTATTGATGTACCTCAGGATCCTTTTCGCTGCCGTGAAGTGGTCATCCTTTGGCTCTTCCATGTGCCTACTCACCACCCCGACCGCATACATGATGTCTGGTCAGGTGAAGGTCAGGTAGCGTAGACTACCCACCAAGCTCTGGAACAAGATAGAGTCCACCGCTCCTTCCTTAGAATCTTTGCTCAACTTTAGCCCTGGGTCAGCAGGAGTGGAGATAGGCTTGCTATCCTCCATCCTGAACTTCTTCAAGATTTCCTCCGCGTACTTCTTCTGGGAGATGAAGATCCCATCTTCTCCCTGCTTCACCTCCACCCCCAAAAAGTAGCTCAACTCTCCCAAGTCTGTCATCTCGAACTCTCTCTTCATCATACTTCAGAACTCCTCATACATCACCGTATTGTTTCCTGTGAAGATCATGTCATCCACATAGAGACATACTATCATCATGTTGCCCTCCTTGTCCACCTTGGTGTAGAGTGCATACTCATGCGGGCTCTTCTGATAGCCATGCTTCTGCAGATAAGCATCTATCCTTCCGTTCCAAGCTCTTGCTCCTTGCTTTAGTTCATACAATGTCTTGTCTAGCTTGCAGACCTTCCTCTCCTGCCCTTTCACCACGTATCCTGGAGGCTGCTCGATGTACACATCTTCCTCCAGGTACCCATTCAAGTAAGCAGAGACCACGTCCATCTGCATAATCTTCCAGCCATGATGAGCCGCTAGCGCGATGATCAACCGGATGGTGTCTATCCGCGCTATGGGGGCGAACACCTCATCATAGTTGACTCCTTGGACTTGGCGGTAGCCCTTCACAACAAGCCTAGCTTTGTGCTTCTCCACACCACCGTCCTTGTTCTTCTTAACCTTATAGACCCACTTCACCCCGAGGGGTTTGTGGCCAGCAGGAGGGTCAACCAGCTTCCAGGTCTTATTCTTCTTGATGGAGGCGATCTCCACATTCATCACCTTCCTCCAACTTTTCTCCTTTGCAGCTTCATCATAGGAGCACGGCTCGACATCTGCCAAAAGACAATATAGTGAAAAATTGTTAAGGGTCGGTGCCGTCTCCTCATAGATTTCATCCAGCCTCCTCATCCTGGGCTGAGGGCGATTTTCCTTGCTCCCACTGGTGCTTGCTCCGCCAGAGCCGCCTCCACTTGTGCTTACACCACTAGAGTAAGGGGTGAGAGCTCCCCCTGAAACTCTGCTAGGTGGCGATGGTGGTTCCGCTCCACCCATCTCGGCTTCAGCCTCTTCTCCACCTTCCTCCTCATCATCCTCGTAAAACATCCCCTTGATGCCTCTCGTTGCTTCATCCCAGCTCCAGCTGCTTTCTTCTTCAAACACCACATCCCTTGAGATGATGGCCTTCTCCGTCACTGGGTTATACAACTTGTAAGCCTTGCTCGCAGGAGCGTAGCCTATAAAGAAGCACTTCTCGCTTCGGTCATCTAGCTTCTTCTTTCTCTTGTCCGGGACGTGGGCATAAGCCACACACCCGAAAACCCTTAGGTGCTTCACACTGGGTTTCCACCCACTCCAAGCTTCAAATGGAGTCTTGAACTTCACACTCTTTGTTGGACAACGGTTCAGCACGTACACTGCCACCCACCGCTTCCGCCCAGAACTTCTTTGGCAACCCCTTGCCCTTCGCCATACTCCTCGCCATGTTCATGATGGTAAGGTTCTTCCTCTCTGCCACGCCATTTTGCTGAGGCGAGTATGCCGCCATCAGCTGATGAGAGATCCCTCTTTGCTTACAGTACTCATCAAACAGCCTAGAGGTGTACTCCCCACCCCTATCCGTTCTGAGCACATTCAGCGGTTGACCACTCTCCTTCTCAGCCATCGCCCGGAACTCCTTGAACTTGTCAAGTGCCTCAGCCTTCTCCCTTAGAAAGTACACCCAACACTTCCTGTTGAAGTCGTCGGTGAATGTGATGTAGTATCTGCTTCCACCTATTGAAGTAGTCTCAAACGGACCAGCGATGTCCGAGTGGACTAACTCCAACGGCCTTGTTGCTCTCCGGGATTTGCCACCCTCAAAAGTTTTCTCCTCTGCTTCCCCTTCGTGCATGCCTGACAGACCCTTTGAGGAGGTGTGATCATAGGCAGCCCATCCACCATCTTGGAACCTGACAGCAGCTTCAGTCCTATGAACCCCAGATAGCCCATCCGGTGGTGCCACAGCCAAGCCTCCTCCTCCTCTTCTGTCCTCGCGATACACACCGTCTTCTTGACATCCATGCTCAACGTAAAGAGACGATTCGTCGTCATTTTCACCCTCACAACTTCCTTTCCTTGAACATCCTTCATGGTTAGGGTGTCATCCCGCAATAGGACTCGGTAGCCCTTTCCACCAGCTTCCCAAGACTTAGGATGTTACTCCTCAAGCCCGGCACGTAGAAGACATCGCTGATGTGCACCTCCTTCCCATTCAACATGATTGTCACTACTCCTCTTCCTTCAACTGAGATCTTTGAAGCATCGCTGAAACTGACCTCACCACCATTTGGTTCAAGGCTCGTAAACAGCTCCTTCTCTCCGCACATATTGTTACTTGCTCCCGTGTCCAAGTACCATACTCCGTTCCTTCCACCTCCAGCTCCTTGGACGGTAAGGAACGTCATCGGGTCACCTCCTGTATTGCTAGCTTCCGCATAGTGGTTGGCTTCTCCCCCTTCCTAGGAGCCCAACAGTCGTAGCTCATGTGTCCAAACTTGCTACAGTTGTAGCATTGGATTTGGGACATGTCTCCTCTTCTTCCTCTTCCTTGACCTCTGCCTTGGTCCCTTCCTTGTCCTCTGCCTTGGCCTCTCCCTTAGCCTCTTCCTCCTGCGTCGTGTTTCCAACCCTGAGGTTGCTCCACCTCACGCTGGTTGTATTGATTCCTTCCAAAGTCTCTTCTACCTCTTCCTCCTCTACCTCTGCCTTGGTAGCCTCGGCCGCGTTGGCCTCCTCCTCTTCCTGAGCTCTCTCAAAAATTGAGCTGAGTCTGGAGTGCTTTCCCCAAACCACTCGCTTCCTCATCATCCTGCACCATGCGGTACTCATGGGCTTGCATCGAGCCTATAAGTTCATCAGTCGTCATCACGGTGAGATCCTTCGATTCCTCAATAGCCACTACCACGTGCCTGAACTTCTTGGACATAGATCGCAGGAGCTTCTCCATAAAACTGACCTCGTCTATCGTCTCCCCGTTTCTCTTCATCTCATTCGTGAGCATCCGCAGACGTGTCACGTAGTCGTCAACCTTCTCCAAGCCTTGCATCCTCATCACCTCATATTGTGCTCGGAGGGATTGCAACTTCACCTTCTTTGCCTTGTCCACTCCTTGCATGGAGCGCTGCAGAATCTCCCAAGCTTCTTTTGAAGTCTCGGCATCTGAGATCTTCTCAAATGTTGCTTCATCCACACCATGGTACAAGATGAACAATGCCTTCCTGTCCCTCTTCTTGGCTTCTCTCAACGCCACCCTCTGAGCGTTCGTCATCGCAGCTTCTGCTTCGGCAGTAAACTCCTCAACACCATCCTCTACTACCTCCCACAACTCCTTGGAGGCTAGTAGTACTCTCATCTGAATGCTCGAGTTCTCGTAGTTCGTCTTGCTCAACTTGAGGACCTGCCCGGCATCCCACTACCTGTCTCCATCACTTCACTTCGCAAACTTCCGAGTACAACTTCCAAGGGTCTGAACCTCCCTCTGATACCACTTGTTGGAAAACGCGAATGGATCCCCACTTCAGACTAACTCCACGAAACAGGCCGGCGAGACCAACTCGGCGAGACCGCCCAGACCGCGCGGTTATCCCCGGCGAGTTCACCTCTCGCTGGCGAGACCAAACGCACACCGGCGAGTTCACCTCCTAACCACTCGCCACGAGCACCACACCTGCCGGCGAGAACAATCTGGCGCGAGCTCTCTACTCGCACGACGAGAGCGACTAGGTGGACAACCCGCTCGGCAAACTTCTTCTCGCGGTCAACACCACCCGGCGCTTCTACTCGCGCGGCTACACCACCGGCGAGATGAGTAGTCCTCTCGGCAAGGTGTCACTCGCCCAAACCGGCGAGTATACCAACTCGCCCGGTTAGCCTCTCTAACCGCCCGGCGAGACTCTCTTAGCGCTGCAGCGCACTCCCTTTCTCACAAGGCCGAAAATCACAAACTTGGGAGGATTTTCTTCTCTTCTATTTCAGCAACTTTAAAATGAACTACAAGGGCCTATTTATAGGCAAAATGAAAAACTCTCCTACTACCCTCTCATAAATATAACCTCTCAACTCCCCTCATTAAATACATTCATTCCCCCCTTGCAATTAAAACCATATAAAAATATGTAACTCCCATGCATGTGGGGCCCGATCAATATGTCAAAACTCCAACAAGACTGTCCTTTATAGACATTTTTTGGCCTCATCTAAAATTTTCACAGTGACAAGTCATTAAATGAATCCAAATCACTGTGACATGGTGAATGTAATCCGTTCATGTCTGATTATCCCTAAACCGGCCTAATGTGTGTCTTTGTATTTGAACTTGCTCACCAGCCATGATCAAATGAGAATGGATAAGTGGCTTGTCATGGGGATTGATATGAGAGCGTAGGGATGACTATGGCTCCGTTTGGGAGGACTTATTTTCACCGTCAAGCGGTCATGGCCGCATGAATCGGGACTTATTTTAAGTCCCGATTCATGCGGTCATGACCGCTTGACCGTGAAAATAAGTCCTCCCAAACGGAGCCTATATGTCTATATTACTAGGAGTGAACTTATCTCGTGTGAGTCGTCTCCTGTGCTGCATGGTTCTACTTTGCAAGAACTTCAAATCATTCTCTTGAAACACATCCACTTTACCAGATATGATCCATTTGCCCATAAACGGCCCAATCCAATAGGGAAATTCCAATTCAATGTGCCTGATGAGGTTCCCCTTAACTGGTCCGGTCGAACCGTGGGTCCAAAGAGCGCAACCCCGCCCACGCACACAGAACTGCTTCCTACAAGCACCGATGCGCGGCCGTAAGGTCGCGCGTACCCTCTCCCGTCAACGCAGCACATTTAACCGTGCGTGAATGCACGCGCAGGCCCCGCCAGATCGTGCACAAGCCTACGCGCGGCCTGGGGTCGCGCGCAGTACGCGTCTTCTCTGGGAAGGAGGGTGGCTTCTGGTCGCCCTCCCCTTGGCCGCATGGATCCGGCGGCCTCCTGGCCGCCTGGATCCAGGCGGCCCCCTTCCGCTACAGAGGGCGAGGCGTCTCCCAGCCCTCTGGCTGCCTAGATCGGGTGGCTTCGTGGCCTACCGGATCTGTGTGAAGTTTCCTGGAAGTGGGCGGCCCCCTGGTCTCCCTACCTCTCTAGCCGCCCGGATCGGGCGGACACTCTGCCGCCCGGATCCAGGTGGCCCTATTAACCAAAGGGGGCGGGAGGCCTCCAGGTCGTCCCGCCCTCTGGCCGCTCGGAAGATCCGAGCACTCCTTCGGCATCTTGGTCACCTCCGTCGTTGCCCCTCTTCCATGCACGTTGTCGCTGTCGCTCCTCTCTTCCACACACACGTCGTCGTTGTCGCCTCCCGACACCGTGTTCGCCGTCGCCGTCCTCCCCCCCCCCCCTCGCCTCTCGGCTGACCTCCTCCTCCGTTCGGCAGGCCTATGCCGCCGACCGGATACCGTCGTTGGCGGCCCCTGCTGGCCGGATTCTTGTCCTTCGCCAATTCTCCCTCATCTGATTGCAATCTCGTGATCGCCGTCGTCGGTTACGTGATTGCAACCCTAAACCACCCACGTAACCGCCCGCATAACCTCATGTAGTGGGGGAGTGTGTTGCAAAAAATAAGACTGGTCTGCGTTTAATAAAATTAATAAAATTGTATGTGCGTAAAACGTCATGAAATCGGTCTACAATTAGTAATTATGTGGGCTATGGTCTGCAGATAGTCGCATAACCACCATAATCATCACAGGAGGCTATAAATAGAGCATCAGCCCTTCCTTCATTTCAACTTTTTCTCCCCCCGGAATTCCTCCTATGAATTTTCTCTCTCCTCTCTCATTCATCCTACAAATTTTCTCTCTTCTCTCCCACTCCTACAGATTTTCTCTCTCTCGCACTCCTACAAAATTTTCTCTCCAATGATTTCTCATTATCTCCTCCTTCAATATGTGCATCGTATTCTAGGAGCCCAAACTATGTGACACGGTAGTGGCGGTCACATACGCATGGATTAAACTGTCATTTGTTAAATATCACCTGACAAATATCATCCTTTGAACATAAAAATGAATGAAGTTCCTTAGGTGGGGTTAACAAAAGACAATTTAACCCTCTATATTCATGACCGCCATCACCATGCCAAACTGAACCTAAATCATCTTCTATCCCTTGTGAGTCAAAGACACGATTTTCAAACTCCAAATAGAATTTTTAATCATTCTTTATTTAATTATATATTATCAACCAATTCATTAAGAAAATTTAACTTGTAATATAAAAACTTGCGCCTAGAGCTCAAAAAATAACACACAAAAAATCCTCCTATTCCATTAGGAAAGATCATCATATTTGGTATATAATCCTCTTTATTCCAATGTATTTTATATTTTAGGACTATATAATTTCTCCGCTTTATTATATAAATTATATATAAGCCATGAAAGAATAATATTTGATGGATCTCAGAAAATTTAAAAAAAAAAATAAACTAGACGACAAGAAATAAATGATAATTACTCTGCTAAATAAAATCAACCACAATCTCACTCAAAGATGAATTTCTATGTAAAACAACAAAGATGGTTCCAAAGCCAAACCATCACAATATCACCACCATATTTGGTAGCTCAAGAAGCTGACCCATGGGGGCGCCGTCCATTCGGCTGCCACGCCTCCGATTTCAGAGCAACATTGTACACATTCTTCAGCAATTCCTGAATTTTGCTCAGCATCTGGGCGGGATCGCCGGCGCTGCTGCTTCCGGCGATGCTCCTCTGGCTTTCCTGGAGCTTGATCTTTTCGAAAAGGTACTGCTTCTCCGCTTCCGCCTCGTCCAGACGCCGCTTGAGATACATACTCGCATAATCTTGCTCGGCCTTCTCGGATTTGGCGGAGGCGATGCTCTGTAGCCGCTCGGCCTCCTGCCTGGCCTCGGTGGCCTTGAGCTGGAACATCTCGGCCTCCGCTTGCTTGAGCCTGACGATGCTCTCGAGCTCGTCCACCTGCTGCTTCTTCCTCTGCCTTTCCATTTTGAGCTCTGCGACTTCCTTGGCCTTGTCCTCGAGCTCGTGGTCGCAGGCCTCAACCGCGAGGCGAGCTCGTTTGAGCGTTCGTAGCTTTTCCTCGGCGACCATCTCCATCTTCTTCACGGCGTCCTGAACGACCTCCGCTATCTGGTTGCAGGCTTCCTTCGGAGAGATGGTACGCCCGGAGTCCTCATTTCCATGATTCTTTGGGGATTCTATCTCAAGATCTTTAGGATAGAAAGCATTAGCAATTGAATTTATAAATACATCATCATTTATTAAACAAGCAAGAGAATTCCTGCACAAAATGTAGAAACTTAGGCATTAAGCACCCTCTAATTATGAGGTTTTTGCACATTCAACAAGCAAAAAGGTGTATGGTATGAAAGAGGCCGATAAAAAAA